>CATIWM010042591.1:0-17911 GCA_949671775.1 Mallotus repandus | reverse complement strand
TCATTCAGAGCTTTTGAGAGGGGTAACTTCAACTCTAATTTCTTGAAGGTTTTGATGAAATTAGCAAATCTCTTCTCATCATCATTCATCCTCCTTTGTCTCAAGGGAAAAGGCAACTTTAGTGCATATTTTGATCTATCTATGGTAGGAGCAAGTTGCTTTTCTTGAGCTTTGCTTGATTCTCTAATTTATTTCTGTTGACTTTCAGCTGGCGTATCTTCATTTTTTGCTCTTGTTGTTATTCATTTGCATTAATTCTTGGAGGTGGTTGTTGAGTTCCTTGAAGTTCTTTACCACTTCTCAAGGAAATGCCCTTGACTTACTCTTTCGAGTTAACTTCTGTATTGCTCGGAAGATGACCTTGAGCTCTAGTTGCAACTACATTTGCAAGCTGACCAAGTTGAACTTCAATGTTATGAATCAATGAAGAGTGATTCTTGAGATTTTGGTCATACTTCTCATTCTGATTGTTAATCTCTTAACTGATGGCTTCCAAGAACTTATCAAATTTTGACTCAATCGCTGAAAACCTCTTATCAATAGACTTGGATTGGAATCCAGGTGATGGTGTTGGTTTAGAGAATTTATTCTAAAATCCTTGTGAGTGCTGATTGTTGCTCCAAAAGAAATTTAGGTAGTTCCTCCATCCTTGGTTATATGTACTTGAGTAAGGATTGTTGTTTTGTAGCCTTAGTTGGAATTGATTTCCAACATAACTACAATTTTCTAGAATTCCTTCTCCACACATATTTCTATTCCCAATTCCACATTCAGGTGTTGAATGGTCAAGCATTTGATAATGTTCACAAAACATTGTTGAAGAAGAGGAGGGTATAGTGTTACCTCTCACAGATAAATCTCTAATTTTCTTGTTTAAAGCAGTAAGTTGAGCTCGAATAAAAGTAACATCATCAATTCCAAGCTTGCCTCCTTGTTTAGGAGCCAATTGCCTCTTTGAAGCCATAGGCAGTTGTTTGCCATTTCTTTTAAGAGTTTGAAAGCTCTGTCAATAGTTTTATGCATCAAAGATCCACCTGCAGTTGCATCAATAGTGTTCCTTGTGGATCTCATCACACAATTATAAAAGGTTCAAATGAGAACATCTTTAGGAAGACCATGATGTGGACAACTTTAATGTAATTCCTTGAATCTCTCTCATGCTTCACATAAAGATTCATTTTTAGATTGCTAAAAAGTGGTTATGTCTTTCACAATCTTTGCTATTTTCGCAGGCAAAAGTATTTTGCCAAGAATGCTCAAGCTAGAAGGTCCCAAGTGGCAATAGAGGCTGGTGGCTGAGAGTTAAGCAACGCCTTGGCTCTATCTTTAAGAGTAAATGGAAAAAGTCTCAAGTGAATGGCATCATTGGAAACTCCATTATACTCGAATGTATCACAGATTTCCAAGAAATTTGCAATGTGCATATTTGGATCCTTTGAAGGTAGACCTTGGAATTGGACAGTGGATTGAATCATTTGTAAGAGAGCAGGCTTAATTTCAAAGTTATTAGCTTGTACATTTGGTCTTGCAATGCTCTGTTGAGCACCATCCAAACTGGGCATAGCAAACTCATTGAGAGTTCGCTCTGCATCAACATGTTGACCTCCTTGTAGCATAGCCATAGTTCTGGTCATGCTCTTAGATTTCTTTTGATTCTCTCTCTCAAGCTTGGATAAATCCGAGACAAATATCAATGCTTCTCCTCTTGCACGTCTAGTATTGTGCATGCACAACCACAATAGTACCTAAAATAAAATGCACAAATCAAAAATAGAATGTAAAAAATAGAAAATGCTATAATCCACAACAATCTTGATTCAATATGATTTTAGTTGCCCAATCCCCAACAATGGCGCCAAAAACTTATTTGCGTGTTATAATTCCGTAAGTGCATGGGTTGAACAAGAAATATAGTGTGTGAGTAAAGTGTCGTGTCCCACGAGGATTGGTACTAAGACACCTATTAATCACGATTGTTTATGTTTAAAGCTAATAAAATTGATTTGATTTAGACAAGCAATAAACTAAACTAACAATTAATCTAAAGGATTTAAAGAGTGCTAAGTAGTAATCAAAATAACCAAAGAAACAATCAATGGGAGAAGCACGTTGTTAGGATATTAAGAGCCACATTTTTCATTAAGTTAACCTGATGTCTATATTGACTTATTGACGCATATCTCAGGTTTATCAAATAACCATCAAGAGCCCTTTCTCGAGTGATACTCTCAAATCAAACATGCATATGAATTAAATGAACTTAAAGCCATAACTTAACTCTCATCATCACTATGATAGTAGCCACAATCAATCATACATGGCATTAAGCAAAACCCATAAGAGAATTAGATTATAATAAGCTTTCTCAAGTCATTTAACAAATCTAACAAGTATTTATGGGTCTATTAGATCTACCAATTCTCATTGTATAGACCTAAACTAGAGCTATATCTGGCCAAAACATAGAATTCAATCAAAATAATAAATACAATATGCATATAAGAAGCAATATCAAACATCAACTTAATATTAAATCAAAGTCTTAGCATCCCAACAACATAAGTAAATTTAGCCACACATGACTATAATGTTCAACATCCTCAAAGTACTAACAACTAAGCTCAACATTTATCAATTAAAATACAAGAGAAAGGAAAGAAGAATCGTTATCAGAAGCTTCAAATCTCTATAATAGCTTTCTTTCTTCCTCCTTCCTCTCTTTAATTATTGAGCTCCTCTTCTCTAGAATGAACCAAAATAAAATGTCGCTACTCCTAAAGTGAGTATTCTTGCCCTTTTATAGCCTTTCCTATTCATCCTTTTAGCACTCCAAGCTTCTCTCTTTTTGCAGGTCCACGTCAGCAGTAGGCACACTAGAAGCGTGACACCTGCGATCTCGCATTAAAGTTGTGAACGTGGTAGTAGCTTTGGCTGGCAAGAAACCGTGATCGCACATAAAACTGGGCTCATAAAAAGCTCGGTATCTCTAGGCTCTGGCATCTTACACACACTCGCGATCGCGACAATGAAGGCTCTACTACAACTCTATTCCTCTTTCCTTCTTTTTCTCTTCATCTCACTTAATTAAGCTCCCAAACTTCCTTTTCCCTGTCAAAACAAAGAAAAATCAAAAGTAACTATATCTATATGCTTACCTATACAAAATGCAATTAAAATCATGCAAATGTGTGTAAATTAATGTCCTAAAACTATGCATAAATTGACACCAACAATAATAAAAATGATGACTTCACACTAAAGTACCAAAATTTCCATAATCTTGCATCATACATACATTAGCATCCTTTTTTGCTTATGTGTTTAATTATTCCCTTATTTATTATCTCAATCATGAATGAATGGAATATATTAAATTGTCCTAGATGTGATGTGTGCTTGCATGTGTAAGAAGACTAACCTGTGTTTTGCAGGTTATTAGAATAGGATTTTTATTTCCTTTTTTCTATTTGAATGTAATTAATAAAATAGGAATTTTTCAAGGAAATGTAATCCTTAATCCTAATTCCCCTTTTTTATTTCTATTTTGGATGTATTATTAGAATAGGCTTTTCTTTTTTGGGTTGTAATCCTTAATCCCTTTCCCCATTTTTATTTTGCTTATTTGCTTGCTTATTTTGATTATTTCTTGCTTGCTTGTGTGCTATGTGCTTACTTGCCTCCATGATTACTTGCTTGATTTGTGGATGCTTGTTTATTTATATATCTTATGATGAATGCTCATAATCCAATTATCCCACACTTTATTTAAATTGACCAACGCTTAAGTGCGGTAAAATGCATCATAAAATTGAAACTAGGGTAAAGTAGTGAATAAATGAGCATGATGTATAGTAAGAAATAGGATAAGTAACTCCTACCCCCCGAACCCAGATTCTGTGGTTATGGAAGTGGATTTTTTTCACTTCTTCCCGAATCAAGTTGGGTGGCGACTCTAAATCTATGAGGCCTAATCAAGCAAACCCTCCCAAAAATAATAACAAACAAAAATCCATTAGATGGTCGCCATTAGCTTGTGTGCCTCGATGCTATAAGCTCATAAATCCTCGTGATCGTGACCCCTCGATACTAATCATAGGTTTTTAGTGACTCCACTGGGGACTCATGATTCAAGGGGTATGAATGAAAGACTATTCCTTATTACACATAGCTTGTTTATTCACCTTCAAAACAATATAACTGCATTTTATTACACTCACCACATGCACCATAGTCCTTAAACCCTCGATAATATTGAATGACATTACCGCCATGATTCCACTCGAGTCACGGGGCAACAAAGATAGGCATTATCACCTTTAGCATTTACTTAATCAAGAAGAGTTGTAGGGCTTAAAGTGACACGACCTGGCTCCAAGTCCAAAATGGGGTATAATTTTTCTTGAGTAGGTAAAAGAATGCTAGTTTCTTTGACCGGTGTCTGTAACCCTAGTCATATGGAGGCATTCTCACTAAATGAGCCCAAGTTGTAAGCCCGACGCAGCCCATATAGATAGACTAGTAGAAATCTCCCCTAGGATCCCACCAAGCTCTTGTATGCTATCCTTTTCTTGATGTTGTCCGTTTAACCTAATATTCACAAATGCTATGACACCTCTAGTGTCTGCCACCATTTATTATCATTATATCAGTCTTCACAGACTATCCACGCTTAGGCTTGTGTGATCCTTATTTACCTTATGTAAGCCCGATGAGCAAGGATGACAAAAATCATACACCTCAATTTAGATAGTTCGTAAGGACTGACAAATAGTAACATCTTCTGATGATGGAACCTATAGGGGTCGTCCATTTGTCCTTATTAGATCAAGTGGATAAATCAAGAATTTAGCTAAATTATGGGCATTCATGCTGAGAGAATCAAATTGTAAACTATCAAACGAAACCTTCATGTCTTTTAGTAAACACACCGAATGTCAATGAAAGGGCCACAAACTTGGATCCATTGTATTGGCTATAGTCTGTATACTTATGGGCGCACACGAGCTACAGACGCCATTTGAGACCCAACAAGACATCGTGTTGTTACCTCGAGTACATTTGGGCATTGCTCCCTAGTTTACCTCTTGAGTCTAATCATCATGGATGGAAACAACCTAGTCCAAGAGTGGAAACAACCTAGTCCAAAAATGGAACCATAGTCCCCCGATGACTATGATTCAAAAACCCACCTAAGACAAAATTCTCTATCGCGTGAAGTGATAAGGTTAGAAGGAGAGATTGCTTGTGTTTGGTTTATTCATTTTGCAAGTTTTACACTAACCTTATTTATTCATTTTATTTTTCTTTTTTTCCATGCATACATATATACATCTAAGGGGCACATTATCATGAACTAATCCATGATTTTCTTGCAGCCATCTTACATCACCACATTAGCAAAATTATAACTATCACACCATGCATACACGTTAACCCTTCTCTTTTGCAAAACCCATCATATCATGCACATATACATCATCCTTTTGTCATCCTAACATGTATACTCGTGCAGAAACATAGCTCCTCAAAAGTCTCGTAGGCTCAAAGTTGTTAAATGCGCTAGTACTAGTCCTGTTATTCCTATTATCAATCCAGCTCAAAAGATAATGGCTCAAAACATATAAGAACAGTTGAAAGTTACTCTCAAGAAACTAATGAGTGATGGGACTCTGTCTAACTTTATGAAGAAAGAAATGAAAGCTGTAATAGATCAGTTGATTCGTGAGAAAGGAGAACAGAGAGAAACTTCTAGGTTTGTTAATGCAAAGATTGATAAAGGCAAAAATAAAGTGCCTACTCCAGGATTGTTTATTGAGGATGACAAGTATTACCAGGCTATAAGGGGAGCACCCCCTCCGCCACCTGCCAAACCAATCAATTTGACTAAGTCTGAGCTGTCGCAGGAGGTCAAGATACTGGCTAATAGAATGGCTCAACTTGAGTTCTCACTCAAAGAGAATAGTGCCATAATGAGTCATGACTACACCAACCTTTCACTATTTAAGGATGAGCCTCTACCTGAAGACTTCAAACTCCTGAACTCCACTAAGGTCAATGGTACTAGGGATCCTCGAGTCCACTTGAGATAGTACGCTACTTTTATGGCTTCTACAAAATTGACTAAATCCCAGATTATGAAATTCTTCTTCCCTTCACTTGAAGAAGGGCCAAAATCATAGTTCTTTGACTTGAAAGATAAGATTAAGAATGACTGGATGCTTCTCACATAGAAATTCATCAAGTGGTAGGAGTACAACACTCAGCTATATGTTACAAAGTGTGACTTAGAAACCACCACACAGAAAAGCGGTGAGAGTTTTTCAAACTATATCGCTCAATAAAGAGGAAAAGCTACCTTGATGAGGGGTAGACCTCCAGAGGATGAACAAATAGAGATGGTAATCAAAGGAGCCCTACCTCATTTTCATAAACATATGTTATTCGTCCACTACCCTACCCTTAAAGCACTTTGCCAAGTTGACATTAAGATCAGGGATGAAGAGATCTCTCAACCCAAAAACCCCTACTGAAAACCAATGTAGCCCACTCAAAACACTCGTTCCACCGAAACAAACCTAGACATCAATGCCCTGAGAAATCATAAATACTCAAACTTTAGCTACCCTTATCCAAAGTCTTCCAACAACTCCAGAAAAAAGGCCTTCTCAAACCCCTTGAACCAAACCCATTGCCACCTCATACTAATCCCAACCTCTACTGCCACTTCCACTAAATACCTGGTCATAATACTGACAATTATTACATCCTAAAAGATTGAATCTAAGACCTCATAAACTCTGACAAGATCGAAGACCCTAAAAAGCAAACTAATGCCAAAATCAAGCCTTTACATAACTATCAAAACATGCCACCACCAGCATCTTACGCCATCTCCTCAGGGTTGCCTGAGTCCTTTGTTGAAAAGTCCATCCAAGACATCCTAGAGAGTGATGAAGAGAAGCTTGAAAGGGAAGAAAGGAGTTACTAGCAATACTGGAGGCAGATTGTGTAGGTTTAGTCTATAGCTCAAGTGATGATGAGATGGACCCTTCCTCTTACCAGTATATATCCATGCTTCTTACTTGTACACCTCATATAATGATGCAAAGATAACTAAGTCAGATAGCAATAAGGTGAGTTAGGGAAGTCATTGATGACAATGGGCCATCTGAATCCAAAGAAGAAGAACTAAAGGAAAAGGAAGCGGTTTGGAATCTATTAGGACAACCATCTAGGAAGTTCGATTTTAAAGTGAAATACATTACTCTTCCGTCAGCTGTCATTAAGAAGGTAAGTATTATACCCTCGAGATGAGGAGAGGATTTTGACAAATAAGATGGAATTATCACTGTCTAGTTATCAGCCATGCCAAGCATAATGGGGATCAACATATAATATGACTCTTATGAGGAACCATCAATTAATCATGTGACCAAAAGTGGGAAAGTGTACTAACCTGCTGAGAAAGACATAGTAAAAGGGAAAGAAGTTACCAAGGTGGTTGCTACAAAGGACAGTGAACCCATAGCTCAGACAGAAGAAGATTCAATCTTAAAGCAGCTTAAAAAAATTTAAGCTCAAGTTAGTATTTGGGATCTTTTGATGACATCAGAGAAACATCGAAATGCTCTAACATGCGCTTTGGATGATACGAAGATCTCTCCAAACACCACCCCCAAGGATATGATAGCCTCGCTACTTCCAAAACCCAACAACATTTTTTCCTTCTCTGATGGTGACCTTCCACTAGAAGGGAAAGCCCATAACATTCTATTCATCCAATTGGTCATGAGAGCTAAGAAGATGTTATTTGTTATGGTTGATGATGGGTCAGCCATTAATGTTTGTCCACTCAGGCTGCTCCATAAGTTCGGGATACTGGTCAAAGAGCTTGAAGCATCCAACTTGATAATCAGGGCTTATGATGACTCCAAGAAGTAAGTAGTTAGAACCTTTAAGGCGATTGTCATTGTGAGATAGATTGAGTTTGTTGTAGAATTTACAGTACTGGATATTTATTATGGAATTTATAGTGCTAGATATCCCACCTACATTTGCTCTGCTATTAAGAAGACCTTGGTTCCATCCGCTTGGAGGAGTACCATCAACTTTGCATTAGAAAATCAAGTTCCCACTTGATGGAAAGGTAGCCACTGTTAAAGTTGAGACTAATGTTCTGGTTGCGTGCATGAATGTAACCACTCCAGCCTTTTAAGTATTAGTAATCAATGAAGACTAGATCAGTCTAAAGGTGACAGCCATGATGAAGAAAATAAGTTATGAACCAGGAATTTGGCTCAGAAAGAAGAAGAATGGGATTTCAAAACTGCCAGACTTCAACGGAAAAACTAGTAAACAAGGATTGGGGTATGATCCGACCATGGACAAGGGAAAGAATACTACTTTCATTTCTGAAGGCCTCTCTAAGTACCAAGATTAGCCTGAGGAATGGGAATGTAGTGGGATCAAGAAATCGGGTTTCAAAATCTTTGCTGACATTATCAATAGTATGGGGAAAGGACAGAATCAGACTGAAGAAGAAGGGATCATCTCCATTATTGAGATTTAATAAGTTCTGCAGTGTATAAGGTTGGAAACTAAGGCCCCCAGTTATGCCAACATCATAGCTCTCATCGAGTCCAACATAGAGGATATCCGATTTGATGATGCATCTACTCTTGGTGATATTAGTATTGCTAATCTTTTTGAATCCTTTGATGTACCGAACTCTAAGTATGATGTAATGAAATCTAATTTTGCTTACTTATGTGATTTTTCTTTTGATAATGATGAGCATTTCATTAAACCTTGCATGAGCATATTTGACATTCATTTCATTAACATTGAACCATTTAACATGGGCACAAATGAAAATCCTTGCATATTGCATATATCAAAAGATGTTACCCATGAGGAAAGGAGAGAGTTAGAAAAAATATTAACAAAATACTCAAAAGTATTCACTTGGACATATGATGACATGTCTGGCATCGACAAAGACATTGCTCAACACTATATCCCAACTAAAGAGGGACACAAGCCAGTGAAATAGAAATTACGAAGGTTGAGACCAGAATGGGCGCAATTGGTAAAAAAAGATATAGAGAAGTAGATTAAGGCTAAGTTCTTAGAAGTGGTAGACTATCTAAAATGGTTGGCTAATGTGGTTCTAGTTCCTAAAAAGGATGGGAAAGTATGGATTTGCGTAGACTACAGATACCTCAACAAAGCATGCCCAAGGATGACTTTCCTCTACCCCACATAGATGTTTTAATTGATAATGTAGTCGCATGTGCTATGTACTCCTTTATGGATGGGTTTTCAAGAAACAACTAGATTCTCATGGCAATTATCAACAAAACTAAGATCACCTTCATCACTGAATGAGGAATGTACTGCTATAGAGTAATGCCTTCCAATTTAAAGAATGTAGGTGCAACCTATCAAAGAATGGCTACATTAATGTTTTATAACATGATACACAAGGAGGCATAAGTGTATGTTGATGACATAATGGTAATGTCAAAGTCTTGGGAAGAACATCCAATCGCATTAGAGAAGTTCATGCAATGGATAGACAAGTACAATCTTAGCAGATTTGTTTGGCAATGGTTTGGGCCATGAGAAAACTAAGGCACTATTTTTAGTCTTAAAAAATCCAAGCAGTCTTAAAGTTAGATCTGATGAGACATTTATTTGAAGCACCTTCACTAGTTAGGAAACTAGCCAAGTGGCTGGTGTTACTAACAGAATTTGACATTGAATATCTGATTAAAAAGACAGATAAAGGAAGAGCAATGGCTAAATTTTTAGCACTGAACCCTACTTCAGTTGATCAAGAGATTGAACTTGAATTCTCAGATGACCTTACCGTAGCAATTAAAGCCAAAGGATGGTGCATGTACTTTGATAGAGCAGTAAACCAGTTCGTAATAGGAATAGGAGTAATCTTGTTGACCTTAGAGAATGAACTAATTCCATAAAAAATAAGCTAGCATTTTGGGTTACAAACAAGGAAGCAGAATATGAAGCATGTGTGATGGGGATGGAAGCATTAATAGCCTTAAAAGTCACAGAAGTGGAAATATTGGGAGACTCGATGTTGGTAATCAATTAAGTAACTGATGAATGAGATCTAAAAGAGCCACATTTGAAGCCGTATTTAGAACATTTACAATAGTTGAGACAGTCATTTCAGAAGTGTAGATTTATTCACTTACCAAGAAACTATAATAAGATGGCGGACGCATTAGCATCGTTAGCATCAGTTTGGGATGGGCTAACAACCATGCCCATAAAGCCTTTAGTGTTACTGAAATCAAGCCAGCTGTGTTATAATAACGTAAGAGTAATGGAAGCCAGAGTGGATCAGAAGCCTTGGTTTTATGACATTTAGTAGTATTTGGATAAGCGTGAATACCCAGCAGATACAAATGAGAAAGACAAGATAGTCATCAGAAGGCTATCAGTAAAATTCACCTCCCATCGAGGTATTTTGTACATAAGAACTTTAGATGGGATTTAATTGTGCCATTTGGATGAGAATGAGGCAAGAAAGTTAATGACAGATGTTTAAGAAGGGGTTTGCGGTCCACATATGAATGGTACAATGCTAGCTAAGAAGATAATGAGACAAGGGTTCTTCTAGATGACAATGGTTAAGGATTGTGTTAAATTCACTAAGAGATGTCACAAGTGTTAGATTCATGGGGATTTCAGCCATTTGCCTCACTCATAATTACAAACCATATCCTCTCCTTAGCCATTTTTGGTTTGAGGACTCGACATCATAGGAGAAATTCATCATACAGTCTTAAATGGACACAGATACATCTTGGTTGCAATTGACAGCTTCACGAAGTTTGTAGAAGCCAAATCCTACAGTAAATTGGGGGCAAAGCAAGTAGCTATGTTTTTAGAGAAGAATCTGTTTTATAAATATAAAGTTCCTCACCACCTGATCTCAGACAATGGGTTATAATTTCAAGAAGAAGTATAAGCAGTGCTTGAAAGGTATAAGGTAAAGCACTACAAGTCATCACCTTATAGACCGCAGGCTAATGGAGCAGTCAAAGCAACAAACAAAAACATTAAGAAGATCCCTTCAAAAATTATTGAAACTCACCGTGATTGGGCCAACAAGTTGTCATTTGCTCTCTAGGGATACCGTACTGCAGTGACAACATCCACGGGGTCAACTCCTTTCTCATTGGTATATAGGCTAGAAGTTGTGCTTCCAATTAAAATAGAAATGAAATCCCTCAGAGTCATAATCAAAGCAGACTTACTTAAGGTAAAATGGGTAGAACAGAGGCTAGCACAGTTGGATCGGATAGACAATGAGAGATTAAAAGCATTTTATCATACTCAGTTGTATCAGAGAAGAATTGAAAAGCTTTTGACAAGAGAATGAGACAGCACGACATCAAGGTTAGAGATTGGGTATTGAGGCAAGCTAAACAGAATCTACCTGATCCGAGAGGGAAATTATGGCCTAACTAGGAAGGGCCTTACTTGGTTAAAACTGTCCTTTCAAAAGGAGCAGTCAAGTTAATGATGTCGATGAGAATGAGCTCTTTGAATGGGTCAATGTCGATCGTCTCAAATGATACTATTCGTAAAAAAGAAAAGAAAAAAATAATAAAAAATAACAACAACAACAAAACAAAAAATGAGAGGCAAAATACTTAATTAGAAAAACCTGAGAGGGCTAATTAAGGACAGAGGTACTATCATTTTGAAATATCTAATGTGTAGCCATGCTTATGATAAATGCTATTTAGTCCAAATGGAAAATATCATCAAGAGTTGCTTATATCAAAAAGCAAATGTTTAAATCAATACCTATCATAAAGGCAAAATTTGCATCTTAGAGTTCATATCTTTCTATGATGTAATTGTATTAATTTCTGTTGTAAACTTTTTGCATTAGTTATAATGGTATGGCAAGCAAATATAATAGATAAAGAAAAGCACAGAAGGGAAATCAAAAAATATCAAAAGCCACATAAATGGTTAATCAGTCACTACATCTCAAAACTGTCCAAAATTTTCTGTCAGTACAAGTCAAAAAAACAAAGGGAGGGGAAATCAACACTCAACCCCGTCCTCGCCATCATCATCATTGTCATCATTGCTAACATCTGGAGACCCTCTCCTGTTGGGTCCAGCACCACACACCCTCAACTCCTCCAGCTCAACCCACAGCCTCTGAATCTCACTTTGGTAATAGGCACACTCCTGCTGGCGGATTAACTCCTGATGAGGGATAGCCTCATCGCGCTCCCGCATCAGCCTCATATGCTCAAGCTGCATGATCATAACATACATGCATTATCATATATGCATTCATAACATACATATGCATATCATTGCATAATTATAATAGGAAAACAAGCCAGGGTGTAGAAAACCTACATGAGCTTCTATGGAATAATGGACATAGTGACTCATCAAGCCTGAAGTTCACTAGTACCAGTACGTGGCTATATCTCGAGGAACCTACAAAAAGAACAGTCAGCATGCAACAAATTTGAAGTATTAAAGCAGCAAAGGCAAATAGGAACTCACATGAGTAGCATCCTCAAGGATCAAGCCCACAGGCTCAATAGATGTGAGGACCACCTGAACCACCACCTCTCCATAGAGGTTATGCTTCTGAACCATAGGGAGTTGTGGCAGTGCAGATACCTCGTAGATCATCTAAGTGGTCCCAGTGGGGGCCTCAGTAGTAGCATCGGTACCGCTCAAAGTCTTAGTAGCGCTCTTGGCACAAGATCTCTTCGGATGAGGCCGTTAAACACAAGTAGAAGCAGTCAAAATCAGGGATAGTCAATATAAACACCAACACACCGAGAGGGGAATAATGCATACCTAAGGGGCAGAAGAGGAAGAGACACCCGCAGACGCAATGGGTAGAGTAATCATAAAATCCCTAGCGATGCTGTCAATCAGGCGAGGGATAAGACTCTCCAGGTAAGAGACACCCTCTGGCTCTAAATGCAATCGGTGATCAGTCCTAACTAGCACCTCCTCTAGTGTGGGGCCCACCATGTCTCTCTCCTAGAATATGTCAAAAGGAGGAGGATGAGGAACTTGACAAGTAGTAGGTCCTAAGAACCAGTTCATCACACACTCGCCAAGAAACTAGGCACGATCAATAGGTGTCATGAATAGTATTCTCCTGCTAGTGATCTCGACGGCCCTAGTCATCACCGCTGAGAAAGCTGTGGGATAGCCTTCCCACCACCACCAGAGATGTGTCTGTAATCAGAATTAGTTATCAAAAATAGAATAAAAAAACCCTAGGACAAGAAAAGTGAAAAAAGATAACTGACTTGGTTTAATGTCAGCTCGATAAGGGCAGTACGGGTCACCTCCAAAGATCGTACGGAGCCCCTCCAAGGCTAAGTAGTCTATATAAGGAATCAAGGGAACCCCTCATGTATCCAGGCAATGATGGGAGGAGCCAGCACACGGAACTTAAAGGCCCAACTCTGCAAGGAAGAACGTGTCAGGAATAGTGCACTCAAAAAAGAAGGGAAAAGAATAGTAGGGTATCTAAAATAACTCACATCAACCACCAGCAGTACGCTCAGATTTGAGAACTGTCTCTGCACACATCATCTAGGCCATGGAGGAGATAGTCGTAGGCAGTAGAACCCCAATTATAACGTTGCAGTGCATCGAGGTCCTATAGCAGAGGAACCAACCAAGAGCCATCGATGTTGCTCGCATTAGAAAACACTATAGTGCTCATCAAGTAGAAGATGAAGCACCATACATATCTCTCGATGCCAATAACACTATCATAGGCATGCCACAACCGATCATATGAAATCAGACCACCCCGACCAACTCTGAACACAGGGGGGTAGCCCAGCAAATGGCGGCATAATCCTGCAAGGTCCTCTAGAATGTCGAAAGGGATTCAATGACCAGCAAAAGCAAAGCCTATGATAGCAACAAAATCGAGGGGAGTGACCATCATCTCCCCAAACTGGAAGTGAAAGGTGTGTGTGCAGTCCAACCACCTCTCGATCAGAGCAGTCATAGCCACCTGTCTGCTCTTCAGAGACTCTAGCCTCTTCAGTAGACCATCTAGAATGCCTTCGAAGCCAAGATCAAGCACTCAGACTTTTACCTCCATAGGCAGCCTCTGGTAGAGCTTTTTAGCTTTGGTAAAGCTACCGGGTAAGACTGAGTGGGTCAAAGGCTCTAAAAAAGGGAAGTCAACGAAACACAGATTTTAACTCAGAATTTCTTTTATCTAAGTATGGTAATCAACACTAACTACTGTTTACTTGTTATTTGCAGGTAAATGAAATCACATAATTGGGATAGGAAAAATGGTAAATAAGTCCTGGCATGCAGTCTAAAGGAAGCAAAACCCTAGCAAAGTACATTTCTAAGTGTCACTGAACGCGAAAGGGAGATAGTCCTAGCAAGGGATGTATCTTAAATATTAGTTCTTAAATAATATAATTTATTACTAAGTTCGCAAGCACTAACTTCCTATGTTCTATCACGTAGGGGAATATGTATAGCATCAAAGGAAGAAAGCATAAAAAAAATCAAAGTTTGAACTACTAACCTACTGACGATGAAGCACCCAGACATGCTCCCTCAAGTTCATGACGAGAGGAATTTCGTGTCCCCTTGTCACACCATGCCTTGTGCGATGAGCAGGCACAGGCTTCTGACGTGTAGCACCACCTACCTGACTCGTCTGATAAGCTCTTGGGTCTAGGTCCTCCAAAGGAATATTAAGATTGGGAATGTCCATGAAACTCTTATCACTACCTTCGCCTCCTTGCATAGGTAGATGTTTGAAGTGGAGAACGCCTAAAGTCTAGAGAAAACCTAAGAGAGGAGAGAGAAGAAGGAAGAAAAATGAGAAAAAGACAAAACAAAGGCCTTTTATTGGCACTTGGTTCGTGGGTCCATAAAGGAACCACGAGTGTGGGTTCTAACCCAGGCGTGTGGGTTCTAACCTAGGCGTGTGGGTCCTTGACCCACACACATGGATGGCACCCACAGTGCTGTTGAAAGCCCATTAGGACCCTCGAGATGTAAATTTTTGTGCACCTAAGCTTCTAGAAGGTTCTGGAGACACTCTAGAGTTCCAACCATCGACTTGAGACACACTCGAGGGCCGAGAACCCACAACAAAAGTCAAAAATGCCCCCGAGAGATGCCAAAAATTCAGGGATGTCCTTTATGAAAATTTCACTCTTTTTTTTTTTATAAATTCATACATTCATGCATTCATACATGCATTTGAACTCCAAATATCATTTTCTAGTGCTCTCAGAGGTGTACTCACACTGGAGAGGGGGCATGTGATAGGGACAAACTAGTTAATCTCGATAGCGATCATCTCACTTTAATGAGATTTTTAAAGCTAGACTTTGACCAACAACTCCTAGTCGGGATTCTTACTTCTAATCAATCTAATGCTTGATAACCTCATGAAAAATAAGAAGTTCCCCAAAGGAGAAGTTGCAGGGATCCGAGATGATCGGGTAGCCTGCGATTATCATGTTTAACCTTGGAAGAGGTTTAAATGCAAAAAAAAAGTAATAATAATAAAGATTATGCTAAACCTACTCCAATGCTCAAATCCTGAGTAAAAAGTATTCAAAGAACTCTTCAACAACATTCACACTAAATTCCAAAAAGCGGGGAATGCTTGAGAAGAGAAGGAAGTATGGTCAAAGCATCTACCTTCAAAGGGAATGACATGACATCATGAGTTGCCTTGCACAATGCGGTCCTCGGCGACCTCATTTGGTGAATTTTTTTTTTATCATGTGGGAAGTTTGCTCTTCACTTGGTAATAAAAAATGTCTTTAGTAAAGGGATGTTGATCAAAATTCGAAGAAATGGTGCGAGCCACATCAAGGTGAGACAGCTGTAGCCGGATTGACTCAAAATTCCTGACACGTGCTCCTCACCAGTAAAGGTAAACAACTGAAAGCACGAACAGAACTCTCATGCATTATAGTTTTTAAAACTAAGTTATATCACAATATCTTGATTTTACAAACACCACAATCACACAACAACACTCACAAAAGGTTTTCAAAATTTGCTCTTATATATCAATAAGCACCATTTTGATCGATGTGTGTTGAGTAGGGGGCCACCCCAAAAGCTTTCATCTCACTTCATTTGCTTTTTATACATTTACAAGCGTTGGTTTGTCCAATGTATGTGAAGTAGGGGATTGCCCCAAAAATTCTCATGTCATTTGCTTTTCATGCATTAGCAAGTGTCAGTTTATCCTATGTATGTAAAGTAGGGGGTTGCCCCAAATATTCTCAATCATGGGTTGGGAAAGGCCACACCCATATAGTTTTTTATCTCGCATATCTTTACCGTTTATAGCTTAGAAAAGGTTAAACGACATTACTCACTTGTGGCTTGGGAAAGGTCACACCCACATTAATGCATCTTCTACCGTTTGTAGCTTGGGAAATGTTAGACGACATCACACCTTATATGTTTTCAAAACTTGCTTCCCATGCATTGATAAGTGCCAGCTTGATTAACGCATGTGAAGTAGGGGGCAACTATTGATACCTAAATTTTGACGGTCCCCCAAAATCTGATAATGAAGGATTCTTGTCACTTAAGATAGGGGAAAACTCCTTTGGAAGTTTTCCCGAGTGTGCCTAGATTGAGAAGAAACCCGAAAGAAACCAAAAAGCAACCAAAACCCAAAAAGAGCCAAGTTGGGCCAAAAAATAACCAAAATTAGGGGAAAAGCCTATGGGGATGGGTCAACTCACGAGCTTAGGTTGATAACCTATGAGTGTGGGTCATTTAACCAAGTTTGTGGGTCAAAATGACACATTTAGCTTGCGTGGGTCCATAGGCCTACACTATAAAAAAATAATTTTTCCTCATTTGGACGGTTTTTGGCATAAATTTTGAGATAACTTCTTTAAAAGAGAAAAAGCTACTGCTCCAGCATACTCTCTCACTTTCTCTCTCTCCTAAAGCACTTGGAGACCCCATTTTACCTTAAACACTATCCAAAATCATTTTTCTCTTATTTTTGTCTTAGGATTTAGACCATTAAATCCAAAGTGAGCCACTTCTTAGTCAAAGCACGCATCAAGGATAATTACCCGGTCCCTTTGAAGATCTTTCAATCATTTTCCATTAAAAATTACATTTTTATCATCTTTTTTATTTTATTTTTATCATTTCTACCATTTTTCATCATATTCTTGCATATTTTATTATTTATTGTAAATATTTATTATTGTGGATAAAGTTGTGATTTTTATGGTGATTTGAAGTTTTTGAATAAGATATGTGGAAGGAGAAGGTAGTTCGGGTTGAATCCGGGAATGTTTGCATTCATTTTGCATTTTATTATCATTTTTGCATTTTTTTCTCCATTTATATAAAAAAATGGGTATTTTGGTGTAAAGTTAGCATTTTTATTATTATTTTTACATCATTTTAATTTGTTATATTTACTGCAATATTTTTACTTAATTTTCTGTATTTTTCTCATTTTTATTGCATTTTTACTATTTTTTTTATCATATTTATGTCATTTGTGGTAAATTTGGTATCATAAAGTTCATGTTTTTATGGTAAAAATGTTAACTTTATCCCTTTAATATTTTTATTTCTGTGATTTTATTTATTTATGCATTTATTTCGGCATTTTTATTATTTTTGTGGCATTTTTATAATTTTTATTGTATTTATACATTTTATAGTAAATTTGGCTCTTTTATCATAAAGTCCACATTTTAATGGTAAAAGTGTCATTTTTATTATTTATATTACTTTATTTCTGCCATATTTATTTATTTATTTAATCATTTCTGACTTTATTTCTTTTTGTTGTCATTTTCCTATTTTTGTTGATTTTATGCTTTTTTATAGT
>CATIWM010042581.1:0-17760 GCA_949671775.1 Mallotus repandus | reverse complement strand
GGAAGTTTACGGAAACGGCAGGCAATTTGCAATTCAAATGTATACGGCAGTTGCTTAAGACCCCGCCCGCACAATAACACTCGGTCCTGTTCTTATTTAGCTAGATGCAGACAGCCAATGCCACCACCAGGACAACGTTAAAGAATGGTTGATGTCTGAATAATTAATTATATTTATTTTAAGAATAATATTAATTTGGTTTCATTTTGTTTTTGGTTTGATTAATTGATGATGGTTGTGTAAAATTAAAAGGGAGTAAATAACAAGCATTTGGGCATCAATTCATAACCTATAAGTGAAAGTTCAATTGTTTTTATGTAAGTCTAATTAAGTTTTATTATTATTATTATTATAGCCGTGGAGAAGAATTTTGCATAGATTAAGAGGAGAAAAGAGAAAAATCTTTAAATAAATTTTTTATTACTGTACATATATGTATATTTATATAGTTAATTAACAACAACATTTTTTTTGTGATATAATGGAGTTATTTTTCAATACAAATATATATATGCATATAAATGAAATTATAATCATCTAATGTCATTGATACAGATTATGAATATTAATATATAAAAATAATTAATAATTATAATTAAATAAAAAATAATTTAGAAGTCTTAATTTTATTTATATAGATATACCAAGCAATTATAATGAAACATAGTCATAGTTTGTTTTTACACTATCATGATCACATTGTAAAAATTCTCGATAGCAACCCATAAAATTGTTAATGATACAATGAGAAGGAGAGATTGAGTAACTTTCTCTTTTACCTTGATGGGCTCCACCACATTTTCCCCTTATTTTTCGCTTGTAAATTTCTTTTTTCATTGGCCAATAAAAAATTTCTCTTTTTATTTATGGCTCTAATATCACTCTTGCACGACCATTTTTTTTTTTTTTTTCATGAGGTGATTTTTTTAACATTGCACATTAATTGTATTTGGAGACTTGGTGAAGGAAAAATGGAGACTTGATGCTTGATCATTCGTAATGCTTATAGGAGATTTGGTTATATAGACTTTCTTGAAGCGATGATATTCTCTTTTACAAAATGAACTATTAAATTATTTTATTTAAAGTTTATGATATATTTCAAATAATTTTTATGGTTTAGAATTTTACTATTTTAGTTGACAAATCAAGTTTATATTTGAAACTGAATTTATTATTATTATTATTATTATTATTATAGAAGCAATATCCAATAAAAGGGCATTATTATTCAAAACTAATAACTATATATTTTATTATTTATTTTCACTTAATGTATTATATAGTGTATGTAACACATATATAGTGTGAAAATAGCTGTTAAAATTGCACAATTTTTATTGCATTTTGACAATTCGATCTATTATCAATCTTAATAATTTTATTTTATAAAACATATTTGACTAAATTTAAAAATTTATTTATGGCGAATTTTTGTATGATTTAATTAATTTATCTTTTATTGCAATAAATGTTGACTCAATTTAACTCAGTCATCACTAAAAAATGATAAGATTAGCGACAAACTAATAAAAATTTGCGACGGAATAATACCGCGATGAAAAATATGGTCGCTAAGTTAAATAATGGCAATCAAGACATTTACCGCTAATTATGCGACGGATTAGAAACAATTAACTTTGCGATAGTTTGTAATCCGACACAAAGCATTTCTTCATGCACACTTTTTGTTTATTGCTAGTTTGTGATGGATTTCCGAGTTTTTTGTTATTAGTAAAAAAATAAATTTAGCTTTAGCGACAAATTTTAGGATTACTAATCCGTCGCTAAAGCTGATATGTGAAAAAGGTCAAAAAACCTTATGATTGCCGATGAACGTTGGTCAGAGCGCTGGCACGGCAGTGGCGGTAGTCACATTGGTGGTGTGGGATGAGGGACCGATGGATTTTTTTTTGTTTGACAATGTAGGGAGAGAGGGGGAAAGAGCCTGCAGCAGTAGGGTAATTAAAATTTAGCGACGGACTGTGGTTCATTGCAAATTCATCGGTTTTCCCGCCTCTGTTGCTAATTTTTTATAGAAATTCGTCTTAATTTCGTCTTCAATTTTTCACATCGTATAGTGCCATTACTTTACGACGAGCATTTTAATCCATTGCTATTTAGCAACAAATTAACAAACAAATATAAAACTATATCTATTTAGCAACTAATTATTTGTTGCTAGTCATAACATAAATTGTTTAGCGTGTGTTTCACAAATTAATTTAGCGATAAAAATTTTCGGATAAATATTGTAATGCATGAAGAACTAAAACTACTTTAGTTTTTGTTGTTATTCTGTCTTTATTCAGCGATGGATAAATATCCATAGCTAATTGTGCTGTTTTTTTTTTTAGTGCATGAAGAATTAAAACTACATATTATTTTTTTAATATGTATGTATAAGCATGTTTCACTACAATTCATAAAAAGCTTAACTTTAAAATACAATATATAAACTTAAAAATTAAATCTTTCAAAACTTGGATCCATAAAAACTCACATGTATTTAATTGATTCTTTTTATATGTCTCTAATAAAAAAATATTTAAATAATAAAAAATTTCAAATATTACAATTAATTTTCTTTTTTTTAATAAATATTCAAGTTACAATTTTATGTTCTATTAATGTTGATGATGTGCTTAATCACTTTCATCTTAAAAACCAAATGCATTATTATTAAATGATCTCGAATAATGAAATGTTTAATATTATAATGAAAAGAAAATAAATTATTTGAATCTTACGTCAAAGTTCCTGTTGATAATCCCACCATAATCTAACCTTCTGTGACTTAATCTTCGATTTTGATTGTTAACAAAATCTAGATCTTTAGTTTGATTCTTCAGGATTTTGTTTTAAAATAAGAAGTTAATACATTGGCAAAGTAGAAGGTGTGCGTAATTAATTAATAAAAATCTGGTATTAGTGCATATTGAGATAATATATACATACATGCCACTGTGCCACAGTTAGGCACGTACCAAGATTTAATCAATTTGATTTGTAGGTCTAAAAGTTTAGCATAGAAAAGCTATATGTGTGTGTATGGTGGGGTGGGGATGCTATCTTCCCTTCCCAAGGACTTGTTTGAAGTTCATTTTCAATGCATATGCAAACATATATGAATATAATTCAGCATTTAATTTTCCAGTTAACTTATTATAACGATATTAAAATTAGGATATGTAGGAATTGTACTGTTAACAAAATTAAAAGTTTAAAAATTAAAATTTCACAATAATTACGAATAGACCCTAAATTGTGAAGAATTAATCAATATTTTCACAGATCTGAGGCACTAATAGAATTCAACCGTTCAATTTTCTCATTGTAATTAAACTACTTCGGGAATTAAGTTAATCTTCCGCAAAATAAATTTAGAGACTATAACTTATTTGTGATTAATAAACAATATTCCTTTATTATCGATTGATGAATATAATTAAAAACACATTAGAATTATATCCAATTCTTTTAATTATATTTTCATCTATCTATCTATACGTTAAATCATGGATTATTATTATTGAAAAATAGACTCAATGCATAATTTATATCTAATAATTAGAATTTTAATGCATAATTTATATCTAATAGTTAAAATTTTCAATAATAAACATGAAACTAACTAGATGGTTGGTATATTTAAAAAAAAATAGATGGTTGGTACTATTATATAAAAAGTTAATTTTTTTTGGTTAATTAGGATATCATATGATCTAGATATTGATGGACTGCATAATAAGAGTAGTTCTATCCTATTATACAAAAAGCTAAATTAAAGCTAGGTTGAATTCAATCTTTTTGATTCTTTAGTACCGTCACATATAAATTTAGAATCATAGGCAGTCAAAAGTTTCTGCTAATTGAGCAATATAAGTGATCAATTCTGCCAACTTTGCAAGATTATATCACCAACCACTAAAATTTTATATATATACATATCATATATGGGGCTAAAGAATATAATTCTGACTACCAACTTAACCATACTTGATCTTACAGAATTGAAGGGACAAAGACATTTCTTCTTTTTCCCTATACGCAGTGAGAGGCCAATGATCAAAGTTGATCAAAATGAACATAAATTATCAAAAAACTATTTGATGGGACAAGGACATTTACTTGTCCCTATATGCGGCGAGTGGCAGCAGCTTTTCTTCTTTTGCCTATGAATGGATGGAAAAAAAAAGATAAGCATTTGCAAATGTATATAAAAATAAATAAATTGTGTATGTATATATATATATGTTTGGCCCTGGAAATTTATGGGTATCCACAATTGATGAACCAGAATTAAAAGAGTATGGCTCTTTTAGAATCATTCCTTTGATATTTAAATTGAACAGAATATTCTTATTATGGTGTTACATAGATTTGATGGGTACACATGGTGTTACATAACAGGGAATATAATTTAATTTAGTGGGGGATGGTGCTGTGCTGGTCTGATTCTTGCAATTAGAATTGCAGCTTCTAAGGCTATCATCTCAACACCTCATAGCAATCGTTCATTGTATATATATATATATATATTGTAATATATATATATTTTTTCTCTTTGGGTGAATTGAGGAGGTTTCCAGTTGAGCTGGGAGCAACTTTGTACCGTTGATATATTTTCAAGTGAGTTTGAGTGACATTTTTTTTTTTTTTGAAAGAGAGTTTGAGTGACATTTGATCATTGCATTATGTAGCCACCTAACCTAAATTGAAGTATGGTTTTTTTTTTCTAAAGTTATACAAAATATATAATGGGTCAGCGATAAAATTTTCAACAATTAATGCTAAAAAAGAAAAAGAAAATTGTAATCCTCACACGTCTGTGCACCATGGAGACATTAGGACTAATTAAGGTGAAAATGATCTTCCTCAATTTGATCGACTATTAGTGACAATGTGTCAATAACTAGTAAAGCATTGAGTTGACGTAGTGCTTGACCATAGGGTCCAACCCTATTTTTCACAATTGCTTCAATTTTGGTCGCCATACATAAGCTAGTGTCTTCCTATATATACATATATAAATATTCAAAAGGGCAAATGGGTGGAGAAGTTTATTCTTGGAATATACCAATTCTTTCAAGCTTTTGCCACACTCTTCTCATTATAGCTAGTGTTCATTGTTATGATCATACTTAGATTGACTAGCAATGAGAGTCCTCCACGAAAGGTCAACTTAATTATAGGAGTTATTGAAATATTAATTATATCACAAGTTTCTGCGTCTTTTGTGCTACGAAAGCAATGGTGGTGAACACACTCAAAAACTTCAGCATTTTTTGCCAGAGACTTAATTGGAAGTAGCCTTGCCTAGCTATTTAGTTTAGATCTCCATATACATGACACAGGAATTTGTACTTGTATATGCAAAACCCACCTAACATTTTTGTCAATGGAGATGGTCACATCACATTATGAAATTTTAGGCTTCAACTAAAATGTACACCATCTGGTTTTGCTAATATATATTTCGTTTTGCTAATACATATGTAATAACTTGAGATATAGAAACTAGTAGTCAAATAGTAAAAAAAAAAATTATGGTATTAAAAAAATGAAGTCAATGCAAAAGTAGTCAAATGATAATGCCTATTCGAAGGCATCATGAGTCTGAGGTGTAAAATTCAATTCCTACTTTTTTCGATTTAAAGGGAGGACTACTCTATCAAAATTTAAATCATATGACCTCCTTATTAAAAAAATGAAACTTACTTAAAAAAAAAAAAGAGAGATATATATAAAGCCAGTTATATAGTAATGCTAGATATTGCTTCCCAATTGAGGCAAAAAAAAAAAAAGATATTGCTTTGCCAGCCATTGATATTTTCTGAAACTAATAAAAAAGAAGGTGAGTGGAGGATGGAAAATGACAAAAAGCAGCAAGATAATGTCTAAAAGATGTGTTCTATTTTTGTTTATCCTATTTCAGTGCTGAGTGCTTCTATCCATTGTTGGTGGAGAGGCTAAACTTTGATAGATATAGAGAAATGGATTCATGAATCAATAGAGGCTAAACTTTGATAGATATGTAGGAATGGATTCATGAATCAATAGAGTTGAGAAGCAGAAAGAGAAGCTTTGGTTTTGTCTTCTTTATTAATTGTTTCCTTCAACCCCCAGGTTCCAAATTATAGATTGCACAATACCACATCATTCTTTGAGTTTTCCACTTTTAGCCTCTTTTTCCTTCATTAGAATTCACTATTTTATTCCTAGTAGTGTAGTAGCATGTATATATGGATGATCATCATTGTGTTTAAATTGACTTTAAGCATTATATAATTTCATAGTCTTTTTTTTTTATAGATATGTTACAAAAACAACTGCAATAGAGTTCAATAATTTTATAAACAAAAATGGTGTGAAAGTGGTTTGGACGTTAGAGGGTCATTCACAATTTGACTCTATGCAAATTTGTGTCTCCTCTAATCTTAAGAGTTGGTACATAGCAACCAAATAAACAATAAAAACCTACAACTAATTGTCTATAGATATTCGAAGGATTAGATTACATATATTCTTGGAACAAATTATCGTGGATGAACTCTGGTCTAATAGTCAAAATGACTCTAAATGATATTTAAGAATTGAAGTTCGAATCTCATTCCTTCCATTGTACATTAGCCCCAAAAAAAAAATTTCGAATATTGGAGATATTAAATATAAAAATAACATCTCAAACTTGATAAGAATGGTAATATATATCTTGTGGGAACTTACACAAGGTGTTGCATTTTGTTTTTAAAATTTAATTATTAGATATCTGATAGGTTTAAGTTTTTTTTAATTGAGATATGGAGTTCAATATTATTGTAACAAAAAAAAAAAAAAAGTTAGTTGTTAGTAGTTAGTATTTTTTTAATTTTTTTTCTTAAATATTTTACCTATAGTAAAAGCAACTATATATTTATTGGTAAACCCCTAAATATAAAAATAGTAATTTCAATAAGTAAATTAATTTTTGCTATAAATTATTCATCACCAGTGAAAATTTTCATGAATATTAAAGGATGAAAACACTTAAACACAGTGCCTGCATTTTTATTTTTTATTGTACTTTTACGTCACTTTGTTTGGTCCAAAAAGAGCAGGCTGTCGGGACCATAGAACAAGAAGATGTGAAAGTTACCAGAAAATGAAATTGAGAAATTTCTTTTCATGCTTTTATCTTGTTTTTAATTAGCTAATATAGGTCTCTAATCATGATTATTGCAATAATGGAGCACTAAATCTCTTTCCGTAATTATTTCCTTTATTTTTACCTTTTCATTGAATTTAAAAATCTCAGTTCATGCCTTTAATCTATATAAAAAATGCTACAAAATGAAGTTAAGTTCTTAGTAGTTATTATTATGATTCTAGGGAGATCCTTGCTACTTACTTCTTGTTTTAGTGGTCTAATGTTTATTCATTTTGCAAAAGAAATGTTTGAATATAATAGAGTGACTTAGGCAAATGAGATTTATGATCAATCTATTTTGTCTTTTTTCCCCAAATTGTTCATAATTTAAAAAAAAATTAATGAAATAGCATGTGTGGTCAAGAATTTTCTTCATGTTACTAAAATTATAGATACTTATTGACAACTAGTTGTAAAAAAATTATAAAAACAAAGTAACACGTTTTCCATACAATTCATTGTCATAATTTACAATTATTCATGGGAAGTGTAAGGATAGTACAATAATGGCAACATCCTTATCCAAAATCTGCATATCATCAGCTGGGATCGCACAACACTAATTACTAGTTTTCCCTCCCCATTACAGTATGTATGTGGCTGAGAAGTTTAGTGCAAAAATCAAACAAATTTATATTTTTTCAAAAAGAAAAAAAAAACTATAAATTGTTGGTTTTTTTTTTTGCCAACTATAAATTGCTGTTATTTTTTTTTCTGTTTAACAACCTTTAATGATATATCATTAAAGTATTACAACAGATTATAATGATATATCATTATAAATAACCAAATTTAACAAACTAAAATTAGTATAAAAATTTATTAGAACAAAACAATCTAGAAATAATAATAATTTTTCACAAGAACTTGAAACAACAAATCTAATGTAAGTACGTTCATGAATTTCAACATGTAATTAGGTTCTATATGAAAGATGAATGCACACAGTTCGACTCTTACCTCTAAGGAGGGAGAGATACTTGAAATCAAGTAGTATGTCAAGTTTGAACTCAGGTTAGATTTGGATTTTTTTTTTATTTTAAATCCAAAAGAGAAAATAACATTAACTTAACAAATCCTTAACAAAAACATCAGAAATAAAGGCAGGGACAGATCCCACTCGTAAGAGCCAGATAATGAACGGACAAACTTAGCAAGAAGATGAGCCACACCGTTCGTTGACCGTCTAACAAAACAAACTTGCAAACAAGCAAAATTAGAAAACAACATCTTACAATCTTCCTGTGCAGAAAAAAGACCTCCTATTTTGCATCAGTCTCGATAATAATGTTCTGCCACTGTTTGGTCTTGAGCCAACTAAATTTGGATTTCTAAATATTCTTTCTTGAATTTGTCTAACAATTATTCCATACTAAAATATTTTAAAAAATCCAAAAAATAACTGTATAAACGGAATAAAATCCACGTTAAATGAAATTAAAACTTAAATATAATTTATTTATAAAATAAATTACAAAAAGTTGGATATTTGAATAATTTTTAGCCAAAACCATCTAAAAACAGAGGGTACGATGAAGGAGACAAAAAAAAAGTTGTGAGAAGAGAGGAGGTAGGTGAGGAAAGATATTTATATGTGACCTATAATTTGATGATATTAATTGAAGGCAAATTGATATTCAGGTGTTTTAATTGAGTTTGCAGTATTTCTGATGTAGTATAAGAAATTAAAAGTTTATTGATGGATGAAAATACGTGTAGATCCATTACACGATAATTTTTTTTTGAAATTTTGTTTTTACCCATATATAAAGTGATATTTTATTATTTTATGAGATCACAACAATACTATTTCTGTCATAATTTGCAATACTAATTATTTTCCTTTATTAATTGATATTTTTTTCTTTGTATTATCTTAAGTCAAAATCAAGAAAATCATAAAAACTAGCAAATTAATTCATAGTCATTTCATAAACATAATTTTAAAAATTTTCTTGCATAATCCTTTTTTACATATATCTTTAATTTCGCTACCAAAATACTAATATATGAATACCACAATTATTTTGATATTAATTCTTTCTTGTTTAATGTCTATTAACTAAATTATTTCCTTTAGAACTTTATTTGATTCGTTTTTCAAAGTTAGTGAATTTTATTGGTTCAATTTGAAACTTATAATAACATTTTATTCTTCCATAAAAAAAAAATAATAATATATTATACATTTTGCCTCATCTATGATATTGAGTTTGTATAGGATTCATGTAGTGTAAAATCAAGAGTTCGTTGATTATTATTTTTCTTTCTTTTGCTATTATAAAACAAAGTCTTGCGAAAATAAAATTTGTGGCTAAATCTAACCTGTTGTCAGATTGAAAATTTATACATACATGATACATGATACATGATTTGGTGAAAAGTTGCCATATGTTTGGCTTAGAGAACGGATATTAGTGAGATGTGAGAACTCACATATTCATAATAGCATGTATAGTCACTCTCCTATTCTTTGAATCTAGATGTTACTTTTTTTTTTCAGATACCGTTGTTAGAATCTTATAAGATTATAATTGTTAGTAGTTTGTAATAAGGGGATATATACTTTATTATTTATGAGTGTAGGACACCGTATAAGTGAATGCCACACACCCTATCGATAATATTTAAGAAAATTTTTTTATGAGCTCCGTATGAATTCAAATTTAAAATTCAGAACTTTAGTGTAGACCGCTTGAACTTGGACCTCATGTGCGGAATGTGTACAGTTCAAGTGTTTATTTTATTAGCATTTCATAAAAACAAAAAAAAAAATTAATCTTACGAATTTAAATATAATCTCACGTTAGCAAAGCTGGACCATATTTAGTGAGGGAGATTTTGTTAGGCAAAAACATGTCCACGTTTCCCAACCAGATTATTCTTATTCTCATTATTATTATTATTATTATTTTGAACAAATATGAATGAGTGTGATTCATTACTTATAGTGGAATGTTCCTCAAAAGAAAAAAAAAAAAAAAATTACTTATAGTGGAATGAGATACACCTTGCTGTAACAAATTCATCGATGGCTCAGGACAATGAGACAGCATACAGTTAAGAGCTAAACAAAAAGTCATTATTTGTTAACCAGTTTCACGAATTTATTGCTGGTTCTGTCAATCTTAACAAAGGTGATACTGTCCATAACTCCTAGCATCTCTTTGATCTCTTCGTCTACGGTTTTAAACTCCCAGGGAATACTGTCTGAAGGGGTTATTAAGAAAGGAAATAACCATTGCTGAGCCTGAGGGACATTGTAAATTGTAATGGGAGCAATTTTATGAGGCTAAAACATCCATGTGGCCGAATTAGATAGACTTGTTGGGTTGGGAGATAAAGTCTATATACTTTTAGATTTAAAAGCCCAGAAGGTAAAGGGATACACTTTTTCGGCCACCTTGAATAACACCATTTCCACCAAACACATTTGTAATTTTTAAAAAAATATTAATTTGTCCAAGTTAAATTTATTATCATTTTCAGTATTAATTAGAATATTTTATTTTATAAATTAAAATATAATTATTTAAATATTTAATTTAATTAAATTATTAAAAAAATTGATTTATAATTTTATAAAATAAATTAATAAAATGTATCAAATTTAAATGCCTAGCATGCACTAAGCTTGAATTGGATCCATTTTGTGTTTGTTTTAAAAAAATAAAGAAAAAAGCTGATCCATTTGAAGCGGTATTTGTCGATGAATGGCTATATAATGGAGATCCTTATGAACTAATTGTTATACACTTTTTACTTGGTACAACTTTTTACACATATTATGAGTGAAAGTTTAGTTTCTACCTGGATACGTGCTGTTATGATGGTACGTCTTCATGAATCTCTGGTACTTCCATCTTTATAATTGTATTTTTAGCTGAACCCAATATCTTATTTACGCATTTCACATGTTAAATATAGTAGATGGTGTATTCAGCGGCTCCCTATTCATTGCTATGCATAGTTTCTTCTAAATTCTTACCAACTAATCCCATTAGCATTTAAAATTTTTTATTCATTAATATTATCAGATAAATGATTTTTATAAAGAGTAAATTTTTACAATTTTTTTAAAAAAAATTCCATTATCTCAAGGAAATAGCCAAGAGGGACAGAAATTAAGACCATTAATAAGAATCATACATTAAAGAAAAGTCAAAAGGCACATGAACCTTTACCTGACGCTGTAAAAATCAACTTGTGAACCATGTATTTGTCTTATATTTCTTTGGCATATGCTCCTCTTATCTTGCTTGATGTGAAGGTCTATGGCAGGACGATGGGTCAAGGCAACGCGGATGCTGAAACTCAATCTTAGACGTCAATTCAAGTACATGAAATTAATCGACGGTTCATGGCTTGTCTGATGACACCACATGGGTGGAAAATTCTCAAATTCAGTCTTATATGGTGGATGGGGTGAACGAACCAAGAAATTGGTAGAAATTAATTAATTTTAATTTTTTTTTTCCTTAATGGCAAAGTTTTGTATGGTATATATAGAGGTGTTTCTCTCCCAATCTTCTTCCATCTCACAACATTTTCAAGCAATTTCAAACAAATCATTGCCTCTTGTGTTATTATACATATCAACTTTCAAATGGTGAGCTATTAATTGATGTTATTGTTCATTAATATTGTTGTTAGTATTTTAATGCTATATTTTTCTTATTAAATTCACTTTTGAATTCTTATAATTTGTCGAACAGCAATTTAATTTGTATTTATATAATTATTTTCAGTATTTAAAAGCTATAAGACTCCGATTAATGTAAATTATGGATCAAATGGATTCTATAATGGGGAAATTTTTTTGATGTTTATATCTTATTTAAAAATTCAAATTTCTTATTATAAAAAAAATTCAAATTTTTTACTGCTTAAATAAATATCAATTGGTATTCATTTTTAAAATGGTTTTTAGCATCTAATATTAAAGTGGTTTTTTTTTTTTCAAAATCTTTTCCATGAATTTATTCATGGTCAAAGTTTTGGCTTGGCTATTCTCTAATTTCCACTTGACTTAATTAAGCAAGTGACAATTATATATATATATTCTTCCTTTTATGATAATCATCTAGTATGTGTTGGGAGAAAAAAATATTATAGATTTCCTCTCAAACTAATAAATGTGTATTTATCTTTGTTTCCAAATGCAGGCTCTTGCACTGGAAATTAAGGTTTGATATTCCATCAATTTCTTTTTCATGGATTTTGCATCAATTTGCCTCTGTGTTAAGACCATTGACATATTTATATTTATTAGCAAAAAATTAATTCACTAATTTGTTGAATATGATTTTTAAACCAGAAAGAATTTACCCAACTATCAGAAAGGGTTAAATGTGTAGATCTACATCCAACTGAACCATGGTAAATAAAATTCAACTTCATGATATTAATCATTAGATTTACTATGATTTCACATTAATCTAACATATGGTCTTTTCCACATGTAGGATTCTTGCAAGCTTGTATTCAGGAGTTATATGTATTTGGAACTACCAGTCACAGGTAAAATGTATCATCAATAATCTAAATCTTATTATATATCCAATTAGACTTAACATTTATATGGTCTCTTAAATCTAACACATTTTATAGTGTCCCTTGAACTTACAAATTAATTATTTTGATATTTTGACTTGCTAAAATCATGATTTTAGACATCTTAAATAGTATTGAAAAGTGTTGGTAAACCATTTTTCGCAAATTAAGACGTCTAAATAATCAATGCATAAATTAAGAGGATAAATTAATAAAAAAAATATATCAAATTTAGGAACTATTCATATATTAAGCCTATCCAATTATTTTATGTAATTGTTGCTTACTCAGAACTTTTTGTGATTAATATGCTAGAACATGGAGAAATCTTTCAAGGTCACTGACTCTCCAGGTATGTATAAACTTGTCAAGTCCTCTTAAAAATCAACTATGTTTGTCTAATTTTCTGGTGCTTATTATATCCTGATTTTATTTGCATGATTCTTGCAGTAAGATCAGCAAAATTCATTCCAAGAAAACACTGGATTGTTACAGGATCAGACGACAAATGTGTTCGCATATACGATCATGATACAATGGGTTTGATCAAAGAATTTAAGGCACATGAAGATTATATTAGGTGTGTTGCTGTACATCCTTCATCTCCTTGTGTATTGACGTCCTCCGATGACATGCTCATAAAGATGTGGAACTGGGAGAAGGACTGGGAATGCACTCAGATTTTTGAAGGACATTCACATTATGTGATGCAAGCTGTCTTTAATCCAAAAGATTCAAATATATTTGCTAGTGCATCACTTGATGGCACCATTAAGGTACAAACTTTACTTTTGTTTCAGTCTATGTTGCACGAATACTTTAATTAGTAGACATTTTTCTATATTCATATTCCCATTTTTTCCGTATCCATACTAACTAGACCCTTCAATTTAGAAGGTAAACACTTCAATTAGGAACTATTTCCCATATCCATATCTCTGTTTTCCGCTGTCTCTGTGCAACATAGGTTTCAATTAATTAGGTTCTGACTAGGCTTATACTCATAATCTCATAGTGCTGATTCATTTTTCTTTTTAAAATATATATATTTTTTTCAGATATGGAATGTTAGCTCCCCTACTCCCCTTACTACACTAGAGGGCCACTCAAAAGGGGTCAATTGTCTTGATTACTTGATCAATGATGATAAACTATATCTGCTAAGTGGTTCTGATGATTACATCGTTAAGGTTAACAATTCTGCAACTCTTCTACTTCAACTATTAAGAGATTATACTTGTTTTTACCTGAAATTTGAAATGTTTTTCTGGTTAAATGCAATGATAATAGGTGTGGGATTTTGAAACAAAAAGTTGTATTCAGACATTAGAAGGGCATACAAACAATGTGTGTGCAGTATGTGTCCATCCAGAGCTTCCCATCATATTTACAGGTTCTGAGGATGGTACCATATGTGTCTGGAATGCAAAAACTTACAGGTAACTTTTTTTTTTGCTTCACTAATCATTCTGCATTAGATTAATTAGAGTTTTATATCATGTATTTTGGTACTTTAACAGGCTTGAAAACACTTTGAATTATGCCTTTGAAAGAGTTTGGACTATTGGATGCAAGAAAGATTCATTTAAGTAAGTTCTGCGAAACAGTCTGCGAATCGAAATGAATATAATGATATTTTCTATATTTCCATTTTAAGTTTTCATGGCAGTAATTTCATTGACTTGACTCTTATTTACTTGCAGAGTTGCATTTGGTTATGATAACGGAAGTATTATGGTCGAAGTTAATGGCTCAAATAGAGGAAGCATTAAGTTCACTAGCTAGTTAATGTTCTTTGTTGTTATTGCAACTCTTGTTGCAATGACACGCCTTGAGGAAATAAATTTAGGGTAGGGTGTGACGTGAATAATGTGTCGCATAATATACTGTTTATGTTGCGGTCCACAATGTATGTCACTGTTCATAAATTATATGTCTATAGGGTGAAGATACAAGAATAACGGAAACAAAATAACACTAGCCCATGTTGTTACTTTTGTTTGTTGAAGGATTTGGCTTGTATTTCATGTTTTTTATGCCTAAACGAATGTATTGTTTGTGACTATCTGTAACTTTGTATTTTTAGTGGCTCAATAATTTATTGTGGAATATGATTGCATACATAGTTAATTAATTAGAAAAAAACTGTTTTATTTACAAAATCCTGCATTCTAATGAAGAAATGACTGCATCCTTGAACCCTTTAAAATTTCAACAAATTATAAAAGGCAACTTCATTATGGCAATTACAAATATGGGCGATCCTAATTAACCTAAATCATAAACTAAACGTGCTCTTTTTTTTGGGATGAATACATCAATATTGAGAAATGGAGGAGTGTGGACTCAAATTTGAGTTTCTCACTATAACTTTTAGAGGTTTAGCCATTTGGCTCAATTTTTACCACTATACAGAAAAATAGGTTTATACAAATTTTGTTTAGATAAGAAAAAATTGCAAGTATATATGGTTTAAACATCTAGTTTTTGTTTGTTTTTTTCTTGAACTACCAATATTTAAAATCCATTGGATTCTGACTAATATGATTTAATCAGGATAGGAAGACAGAGTTCTTAAAACAATCAATTTAACGCAACTGTATATTCTACGACTTGAATTTTTTTTGATAGAAAACGCAGTAATAGCAAAACAGAAGAACTACATAGCCATCATCCGACAATAGCCAACCCCCGACCTTGTCATGATTTAATCAGTCCACCAGCTCTCGCGGAGGCACTAACAGCCTATGATACCCAGATTCAAAACCCATGGCGTGTTCCGCTAGAAAATCAACAGCCCAATTAGCTTCATGAACCACATGCCGAAGCTTCACCCACCATTCCCTATTCAGCAACTCCTTAATAGCCTTAGTGAGATGACTAGTTGCATGAGGCCTGCATGGATGCTCACATAACAACCGAACAACAGTCAAGCTATTAGACTCCATTAGCACCTTACGGTAGCCCAAATACGAAGCTAATGATAGTCCCTCCCAAATACCCCATAACTTAGCAGCCACCACCGAGCATATGCCCAACTTAGACACAAAATCCCCAATCCAATTGCCATTAGCATCTTGAACAAGACCACCTATTAAAGCTTCCAGAGACTGAAAATTCCTGGCCCCATTCGAATTTACTTTCACCCATCTATCAGAAGGAGGAAACCAACTCACCATTCGCTGAACCCGAAGCTTCCCAGAACCTGATAATTACCCCAACCTTGATAAAGCATTAGTGATTTCCAACGCCCTACCCACAATATCACCTTCTTTATCTCCCTTCCAAAACTCTTTGTTGAAAATAAAATGATTCCGCCAACTCCACAACCTCCAAACAGTGAAGGAACACCATATTGAGTAACAATCTTATTCAGCAAATTTATTTTAAACCAATCATCCAAACTCATTTGGAAAAATTCCATTTCATTCAAGCTACTCGAGATCATTCTTTTCCAAATACCCTTAGCATATAAACAATCTCTTAGAAGATGTGAAGCTATTTCCCTTGCACACTTACACAACGCACAAAGATCGGAACCATTCAAATGGCATCTCACCCTCTCCACATTTGTCAATAATCGTTCAAATACAGCCAACCACATGAAGCTGCGAATTCTTTACGGGCCATTCCACTTCCATACTAAACTCCATAATCTGCTGCTGCCTAAATTTGTATAACCAGTGATAAGATCATAAGTCGATCTTGTAGAAAATTGTCCAGAAGGAGACGGACCCCAATACATAACATCATCTTCATTAGAATGAGCAAGGAGAGGATAAGCTGCTATTTATAGGAGCAACTGTTGAGGTAACATTGGAGCAAACAAACACCACCTCCAACCAACATCCCTCGAACCAAAATGGCTAACAGTCAAATTCAACATATTTCCTATAACCTCTGACACAACAAAATTAATAAGGGGCTTATCCAATAACCAATAATCGAACAAAAAATGCACCAGCCTCCCATTATTAACAGACCACCGAATTCCCTGAAGTCCCACACCTGAAAAATAGCTCGCTAAAGTGGAGAACAATTTTGGCGAGAAGCATTGCAGCTGGAATTAAGCATCTGAATCCCATACTTAGCCTTCAACACGTGAACCTATAATTTTTTGGGCTGTGTAATGGTAGTCCATCCCACTTTCATAACGAGAGCTTCATTCATCTTCCTCATGTCTTTGAGTCCCAACCCACCGTGAGACTTTGGCATACACATCCGTTCCCAACTAACAAGATGAATCTTATTCTCATAATCACCCTAAATAAATTTCCTGCACCATAATTCTATTTGATCATAAACATGCGTCGGAAGCTTGGTGGTCTGCACAACATAATTAGGGATTGCTTGGAGAACAAATTGTGTAAGAGTCACACGCCCAACAAAAGATAACATTTCACCAGTCCAACCCGAGAGTCTTTTATGGATTTTCTCTATAACTCCATCATAGATCTTCTTGGTGATTTGAGAATGAAGGAGCGACATTCCCAAATACTTACCCATGTTTAATGTTTTTGGAATATTTAACTCTCGAGAGAATGTTGCAGCTCTATTCTCTTTAACATTCTTGGAAAAATAAACTCTGGACTTCGTTAGATTCACTAATTGGCCAGAACTCATACCAAACTCATCCAGCACATACTTAACCACTTCTACCTGAGAGTAAGAAGCTTCACCAAGTAAAAGTAAGTCATCCGCAAAAAATAGATAGGAAAGAGGCGGCCCATTCCTGCTAAGAGCTATCAGTTTCCACTTTTTGGCAGCCATTTTCTATTAATAAGATGAGCCAAATGTTCAATACACATCACAAATATATAAGGTGAAATAGGGTTCCCCTGACTAATGCCACAGCTAGGGGTAAAGTGCCTAGTGTGTTCTTCATTCCAAAGCAACTCCATAGTTGCCGAACTAATACACTTCATCACCAAAAAAATTAAGTCATTCGGGAACCCAACGTCCTCAAGCGTATCTTCAATGGAATCCCACCTTAACAAATTATACGTGTAAACACCCAA
>CATIWM010042557.1:0-16303 GCA_949671775.1 Mallotus repandus | reverse complement strand
TTTCATTGATTGGTTGCCTTAGGGTTAGATGGATGTTCGAATTAGGGTTTAATGAAATTGCATGTAATTAGGGAATAAAATAATAATTAATAAAATAAATCTAAATGAACACAAGACTAAAAGAAGTTGGTATTCCGTATCCAGAACTCCTGGTTGTGGTGCTAGCTTGTACTAGAGAATCGAGTTACCACCACTTTCAATTTGTCCTAGTTATTACCATGGGTGGCGACTCCTCATCTCCACGCCATGTTTTTGTGACAATGGTTAGTGTGTTCCCTAGAGCCCTGAGCTCAAACAGTGTCGCGGTTGCAATAAACTTGGACGCGCGCTAAACCCCACCGTCTACAACATGGTCATCCACATTTGAGTGGTTAGAGTTTGTTACCACTTATATACTTGTGTAATTCACATGGTATATGGCGTGTGGTGGCTCTAGTCAGTTTAATGTAAGGATGAGTGTTCAACCAAGATGGGATTCATTGCCTAAAGTGAATTGGGATAGATCCTATACTATTTAAGTTTATTCTTGATGAATAAAGTTCCTAGCCAGGACAAACATAATATAGTCTAAAAGAGTTTCTAGTATTTGTTATGTTTTACCAAGAATAACTTGAGATGAGGTCATATGATAAAGCTATTAGAGTTTGATTAAACCTTGACTTTAGGCCTTATCGGGATCTTCAAATGAAGGGATTTAAGTGCACGGTAATTATGACTATAAGGGTTAGTGTGAATCATCGTATACATTCAATTCTAATTAAGTAGTTGTGATATCGTTACTAAGGGTCACTCACAACTTATGAGAACTAAATGTGTATGAATGGGATTTTCATATTTAGGCTTAAAAGAGTTTCAAATAATATCAAGAGTTGATATTGTATTCTCATTGCCAATTATATATGAACCTAGTAAGTTACACCTAAAAAGTTTTTCCATATCCCCTTATTAATCTAATTATTGATTAAAGAGTTTAATCAAGTAATTAAGATTAATGGAATTGGATTTATACTTTAAGCAATGATTCTAGCATATCATGAAATCTAATTCCACCAAAAGCTTAATTATTAAATACTTTATTAATATCAGACATTAATTAAAGTGCTAAATAAAGAGTATATGTTGTTTCCTTATGGACTTGGATTAATGGCCTAAGGTGTGTGGGCCTAAGCCCAAAGGAGTTTTGGCCCAAAGATTAATCCAAGGCCCATTAACATAACTCAAGGCCCATTATTTTAATGGAATGGGCTTGGGACAAATGTTTGCCCAACTCCAAGGCCCATCAACCTAAGGCCCATTAGTTTGATGGAATTAGCTTGAGCCAAGAGTTGGCCCAACCAAAAGGCCCAATTCCATCAACTAAGCCCAATTGATTTATGGATCGGACTTGGCTCATATATTGACCCAAGAGTTGGCCCAATAACCAAGCCCAAGTCCATTTATCAATATAAGTCCTTTTGGCAAATTAGGAGATATTATCTCTTATGTGTGTTTAGTTGACTTTTAGGGCAAATTGAGTTAGTGGATTGTGTAGAGAAAATATATGTGGATTAAATACATGAGACGTGTTTAAAGTATCTATATTTATTCTCTACACTTAATAGATATTTATACATATGCACTCTTTACTATGTCATGAGGTGGCTTCCAAGAGATATTTATATGTGTACGTTCAATTAACCCTAATTCTATACATATAAATATAACCTTAAGAAAAGTTCTAAAGGTTAAGAGTTTGACATTCCATTAGAAGATAATGGAAAGTGTAGAGACAAAAGATATACCAAAAGGAAACACAAAATATACCAAACATAAACTCTTAGTTTTTGCTAGTAGGATTGAGTTAGTTAAAGTTTCTTTGGGTTATAAGAGAGGTGCTTACAACGACACTTAATCAAAGGCAAGAAGGTGATTGGAAGGCTTTGGTGTTTCAAGCTACAGGCCAAACATTTAGGTGGCTTAGCATTGATTCAAGAGTTTATCCAAAAGCAATCTATTGTAGTAGATTACTTGTGGTCTACATCAAACACTTAGGAGATTGTAAGTATTCCGCCAATACAATTTCCTAAGTTTTATGTTTATACATGTTGATGGATGTTAGCTATATGTTTAATTGCAAAATGGATTCATAGGAGTGGAAATTCTTCAAGTGATGAAGGGTTGTGAGAAAGTAAATTTTTTAAATTTACTCTACTTAGGTTAGTGCTCACCATACTATTCTTAAAGCCTAAGTAGCATAACTGATTTCCTTTCACCAATTAGGTCGGAACTTCCCTCTTGGGTCTGGTAGATTTTGCTTAGCTTGCCTCAATACCCAATCTCCAACTTTGATGTCATATTGTCTCACTCTTTTGTCGAAAGCTCTAGCAATTCTTCTCTGATATAACTGAGTGTGATAAAATGCTTTCAATCGTTCATCATCTATTAGATTCAGCTTTGCCAACCTCATTTCTACCCACTTTGCCTGGGGTATGTCTACTTTGACTATGACTCTAAGGGACTTCATTTCCACTTCGATCAGAAGTATTGCTTCTGTTCCATATACTGAGGCAAAAGGAGTTGCCCCTATGGATGTTCTTACTATAGTGTGGTATCCCCAAAGAGTAAATGGCAACTTATTGGTCCAATCACAGAGGGTTTTAATCATCTTTGAGAGTATCTTCTTGATGTTCTTATTTGCTGCTTCCACTGCTCCATTAGCTTGTGATCGATAATGTGATTACTTGTAGTGCTTTATCTTATACCTCTTAAGTATTGCTCATACTTCTCCTTGGAATTGTACCCCACTATCTAAGATTAGATGGTGAGGAATTCCATTTCTATAAAATAGATTCCTTTCCAAGAACTTAGCTCCCTACTTTTCCCCTCAGTTTACTGTAAGATTCTACTTCCACCCACTTTGTGAAGTAGTTAATTGCAACCAAGATGTACCTATGTCCATTAGAGGCTGTAGGGTGAATCTCTTTTATGATGTCGAGTCCCCAAACCAAAAATGGCTAAAAAGAGGACATAGTGTGTAACTCTGGGTGAGGCAAGTGGCTGATGTCTCCATAAATCTGACACTTGTGACACTTCTTAGTGAATTTAACACAATCCTCAACCATTGTCATCCAAAAGAACCCTTATCTCATTATCTTCTTGGCTAGCGTAAAACATTCATATACGGACCACAAATCCTTCGTCAACATCTTTCATTGCCTTCCTTGCTTTGTTCTCATCCAAACAATGCAATTCCATCCTATTTAGAGTTCGTTTATATAGGACACCTTGATGGTAGGTGAATTTTGCTGATAGCTTTCTAACAATTGTATTATCTTTCTCGCTTGCAAATGTCGGGTATTCAAGCTTGTCCAAGTACTGTTGAATATCATAAAACCAAGGCTTATAATCCACTCTAGCTTCCATTACCCTTACACTCTTGTAACACGACTAACTCAATTTTAGTAACACTAAAGGTTTTATAGGCATGGTTGTCGGTCCATCCTAAACTGATGCTAGTGATGCTAAGGCATCCACCATCTTATTATGGTTTCTCAATAAATGAACGAATTTGCATTTCAAAATTTGACTATCCCAGCTGTTGTAGATGCTCTAGATACATATTCAAATGTGGCTCTTTTAGATCCCATTTGTCGGTGGCTTGATTGACTACCAGAATTAAGCCACCCAATATTTCCACTCTTATGACTCCCAAGGCTATCAGAGCTTCCATTCCCATCACACATGCCTCATATTTTGCTTCATTCTTCGTAACATGAAATGCTAGTTTCTTTACTATAGGAATTACTTCCTTTTTCGGGGTCAATAGAATTACTCTTATTTCTTCTCCGAACAGGTTTACCACTCCATCAAAGTACATGTGCCATCTTTGAACTTTAATCATTGTAGTAAGTTCATTTGGGAATTCAAGTTCCATCTCTTAATCATCTGAAGTAGGGTTTAGTGCTAAGAACTCAGCCATTGCTCTTCCTTTGACTGTCTTCTTAGTCAGATACTCGACATCAAATTTTGTCAGCAACACCAGCCATTTGGCAAGTTTCCCCACCAGTGAAGGTGCTTCAAACATGTGTCTCATTACATCTAACTTCTAGACTTCTTGGATTTTGTAAGACTAAAATTAGTGCCTTAGCTTTCTCATGGCCCAAACCATTGCCAAACAGATCTGCTCAACCCGACTGTACTTCTCCTCATAAGCCAACATCTTCTTGCTTAAGTAATAAATTTCATGTTCAGCTCTCGTTCCCCTTTTTGAGCTAGCATGGCTCCTATGGTGCTTCCTTCATTTGCTAGATATAGAATTAAGGGCTTTCCCATTTCTAGGGGTCTTAGAATTGGTGGTTTCATGAGATAGTCCTTTATTCTATCAAAGGTAATTTGGCATTGTTCATTCCAAACCATAGGCTTATCCTTTCTGAGCAACTTTAATATTGGTTTACATACCTCCATCAATCCGGCTATGAATCTACTAATGAACTGCAACTTTCCTAAGTATCCATGAATTTTCTTTTCAATCTTTGGGGTCGGCATTTTACGGATCGCTTTCACTTTGTCTGGATTAACTTTAATTCCTCTCTAACTCACTATGTATCCTAACATCTTTCCTGAGGTTACCCTAAATACACACTTTTTAGGATTCAACCTTAGATTGTACTTGTCTACCAGTTGCATAAACTTCTCCAATGCAGCTAGATGTTCTTCTTAAGTCTTTGATTTTACCATCATGTCGTCAACATAAACTTCTACCTCCTTATGTATCATGTCATGAAACATTATTGTAGTCGTCCCATGATATGTCACACCTGCATTTTTCAGACCGAAAGGCATTACTCTGTAACAATATATTCCCCATTCAGTGATAAAGGTAGTCTTAGCTTTGTCAATGATTGCCATGAGAATCTAGTTGTATCCTGAAAATCCATCCATGAAGGAGTACATATCATATACGGCAGCATTGTCAATTAGAACATCTATGTGAGGCAGAGGAAAATTATCTTTCGAGCATGCCTTATTAAGGTCTCTATAGTCTACGCAAATCCTCACTTTCCCATCTTTTTTAGGTACTAGGACCACATTGGCCAACCATTCTAGATAGTTTACCACTTCTAAGAACTTAGCCTTAATTTGCTTCTCTATGTCTTCTTTTACCAACTATGCCCATTTTGGTCTCAACCTTCGCAGCTTCTATTTTACAAGCTTTTGTCCCTCCTTAGTTAGAATATAATGCTAGGCAATGTCCCTGTCGATGCCAGGCATGTCGTCATTCGTCCAAGTGAATACTTTCAAATTTTTTGTAAATATTTTTTCTAGTTCTCTCCTTTATTCAAGGGTAACATCTTTTGAAATATGCAATAAGTGAGGATTTTCATCCATGCCCATGTTAAATGGATCAGTGTTGATTGAATGAATGTCAAATATGCTCATGTAAGATTTAATGAAATGCTCATCATTATCAAAGGATAAATTACACAAGTAAGCAAAATCATACTTCATTGCATCATACTTAGAGTTTGGTACATCAAAAGATTCAAAAAGATTAGCAATATAAATGTCATCAAGAGCAGGTGCATCATCAAACAGAATATCCTCTATGTTGGACTCAATAAGAGCTGCGATGTCGACGTAACTGGGAGCCTCAGTTTTCAACCTCATACTCTACAGAACCTACTCAATCACAGCAACAGAAATAATCCCTTCTTCTTTAGTCTGATTCTGTCCCTTTTCCATATTGTTGATCATATCGGCAAAAATCTCAAAACCCGGTTTCTTGATCCCATTGCATTCCCATTCCTCAGGCTGACCCTAGTACTTAGGGGGGCCTTTGTAAATGAAGATAGTTTTCTTTCCCTTGTCCATGGTTGGATCAAATCCCAATCTTTGCTTACTATTATGTCCCTTGAAGTCTAACAGCTTTGAAATCCCATTCTTCTTCTTTTCGAGCCCGGTTCCCAAATCATAGCTCATCTTCTTCATCATTATTGTCACCTTTGGATAAACCCAATCTTCATTGATTACTAATACTTAAAAGGCTGGAAGGGTTATGTTCATGCATGCAACCAGAATGTTAGTTTAAGCTTCAATGGTGGCTACCTTCTCGTCCAGTGGGAACTTGATCTTCAGGTGCAAAGTGGATGGTACTCCTCCCAGTGGATGGTACTCCTCCTAGTGGATGGTACTCCTCCCAGTGGATGGTACTCCTCCACGTGGATGGAACTAAAAGTGGGTGGTATATCTAGCACTATGAATTCAATAACAGACCCAACCTCTCTCGAGATGATAGTCGCCTTGAAGGTTCCCACTACTTGCTTCTTGGAGTCATCATAAGCCTGGATTATCAAGTTGGATGTTTCAAGCTCTACAACCAGTACCCCGAACTTGTGTAGTAGCCTGAGTGGACAAACATTGATGGTTAATCCATCATCAACCATAACACATGATGTCTTCTTAGCTCTCATGATTACTTGGATGAACAGAGGCTTGTTGTGAGCTTTCCCGTCCAGTGGTAGATCATTATCAGAGAAGGAAACAACACTGTTGGGTTTTGGGAGTAGCGAAGCTATCATATCCTTGGGAGTAGTGTCCAAAGAGATCTTCATATCATTCAAAGCGTGTGCCAAAGCATTCCAGTATTTCTCCAATGTCATCAAGAGATCCCAAATGCTGACTTCAGCTTGGGTTTTTCTTAGCTATTTTAAGATCGAGTCTTCTTCTACTTAGGTAGTGGGTTCACTCTCTTTTATAATAACTTCCTTGGCAACCTCTTTTCCTTTCACTATATCCTTCTCAGTAGGCTAATATACTCTTCCACTTCTGGTGACATGATTGACTGATAATTCCTCATCAGAGTCATACCATATATTGATTCCCATTACACATGGCGCATTTGGTAGTGGTACATGATGACCTCATCTTTTTCATTAAATTCATCTCCCCATCTGGAAGGCACGAAGTCTTCCTTTTTTAGAACAGCTGAAGGAGGAGAAGTATACTTCACCTTGAAATTAAACTTTCTAGATGGTTGTCCTAATAGATCCCAAACTTCTTTCTTCTCTACTAGTTCCCCTTCTTCTTCAGATTCTGATGGTCTGTCATCATCAATGACTTCCCCTACTTTATAGCCGCTAACTGACTTAGTTGTCTTTACATCATCATGTGAGGTGTACAAGTAGGGAGCATAGATATATACTAGTAAGAGGAAGGATCCATCTCGTCATCACTCGAGCTATAGACCAAGCCTATAAAGTTTTCCTTTAGTATGGCCAATATTTCCCTTTCTTCCCTTTCAAGCTTCTCTTCCTAGCTCTCCAAAATGTCTCGAATGGAGTTATCAATAAGGGACCCAGGCAACCCTGATGAGATAGTGTAAGATGTTAGCGGTGGCATGTTTCTATAGTTTAGTAGAGGACTGGTTTTGACATTGGGTTGCTTCTCAGGTCTTTGATCTTGCCAGAGTCTATGAGGTCTTGGATGTGGTCTTTTAGGATATAGCAATCACCAGTATTGTGACCAAGCATTTGATGGAAGTGATAGTAAAGGTTAAGATTGATGCGAGGTGGTAATGGGTTTGGTAAAGGTCTCGGTTCCAGAGGTTTGAGGAGGCCTTTTTACTGGAGTCTTTAGAAGACTTTAGATAAAGGTAGGCTAAAGTTTGAGTATTTATGGTTTCTTAGGGCATTGACGATTAGGTTTGTTTTAGTGGAACGGGTGTTTTAAGTAAGCTGCGCTGATTTTTTGTAAGGATTTTTGGGTTGAGAGATCTCATCGTCTTCAATTCTGATATCGGCTTGGTGAAGTGCTTCAAAGGTAGTATAATGGACAAATAGCATCTGCTTCTGGAAGTGAGGTAAGGCTCCTTTGATCACCAACTCTATCCATTCATCCTCTGGAGGTCTATCCCTCATCAAAGTACTTTTTCCTCTCCATCAGGTGATGTAGTCCAAGAAACTCTCACCACTCTTTTGTCTCGTGGTTTCCAAGTCACATCTCATGACATCCAGCTGGGTATTGTATTCATACTACTTCATCAACTTCTGCGTAAGAAGGATCCAGTCATTCTTAATTTCATCTTCCAAATCAAAGAACCATGCCCTCGGCCCCTCTTCCAGTGAAGTGAAGAAGAACTTCATAATCTGAGATTCAGTTAACTTTGTAGAAGCCATGAAAGTAGCGTATTGTCTAAACTGGACTCAGGGATCGCCAGTACTATTGAACTTAGTGAAGTTTGGGAGTTTGAAATCTTCAGGCAGAGGTTCATCCTTGAATAATGAAAGGTCAGTATAATCATGGATTCTTATGGTGCTCTTTTCCTTTAGTGGAACTTGAGCTGAAGCATCCTATTAGCTAGTATCTTGACCTCCTCTGATGGCTCAGACTAAGCCAAATTGACTGGTGGAGTAGTTGGTTGGGGAAGTGTCCCTTTCATAGATTGATAATACTTATCATCCTCAATAAACAATCCCGGAGTAGGTACTTTAGTTTTCCCTCTATTTATCTTCGCATTAACCGACTCGGAGGTTCCCTCTTGGTCCCCTTTCTCATGGATCAACTATTCCATTGTAGCTTTCATTTCCTTCTTTAGAAAAGTTGGAGAGAGTTCCATCACTCATCAATTTCTTAAGAGCATCTTTCAAATATTCTTCTATATTTTGAGCCATTATCTCTTAAGTTGGATCGTTCATAGGAATAACAAGACTAGTACTAGCACGTTTAGCAGCTTTGAGCCTACGAGACCTTCTAAGAGCTATGTTTCTACACAAGTATGCATGTTAGAGTGATAAAAGGATGATGCATGTGTACATGACATGATGAATTCTACAAAAGAATAAGGTTAGCGTGTATGCATGGCATGACAGTCATAACCTTACTAATGTAGTGAGTGCAATATAGCTGCAAAAAGATTATGAGTTAGAACATGATGAAATGTCCCTACATATGTGTATGTATGCATGAGAAAAGACAAAGGAAAAATAAAACAAGCAAATAGGGTTAGCATAAAACCTACAAAATGAACAAAACAAGCACAAGCAATCTCTCCTTCCAACCTTATTAGTCCACGTAGTAGAGAATTCTATCCTAGGTGGGTTTTTGAATCATAGCCATTGAGATTGCAAATGAAAATGTAAATCTCACTGAACAAAATGTATTTTTAGAAAATGACAATAACAATCTCAGGGATTCCATCTCTAAATTTAACAAAGGAAAGGAAATTCTTGATGGTATGATTTCTATGACTTCCACTCCTTAGAAATCTAAAGGTGGAATTGGTATTGAAAATGCTCATGCTAGCTCTTTAAACGTTGTAAATGTAAGTACTCCAATTACAAAGGTTTACTAAAAACCTAGTCTCAACACTAATAGACTTAAAAAGTCTAATGGATTTAAGACTAACAAGTCTAGAGCTAATAGATCAAGAAGACCTAAGCCTAGTAAATACAATCATGCTCATTCTCATGGTTTTCATAGTTTTAAAATGAAAGAGCATGCACAAAATGTTAAATGCCATTATTGTGGTGTGATGGGGCATAAGAATTCTAGATGTTATATTATAAAGACTCATTTGGGTTACAGACTACACCGGGAATATTCTAGATCGGAAAAGTACCTCTGGTACTTATCAATTTCTAGAAAATTCTCTTGTTTCTTGATTTAGTAAGAAATAAAATTTGGTTGCATTGTCTACCGTCGAAGCAGAGTATATTGCTGCGAGTTATTGTTGTGCACAAATCTTATGGATTAAACAACTCATGGACTTTGGATTGGTTCTTGATCATGTTCTAATAAAATGTAATAACACAAGTGCAATAAACGTGTCCAAAAATCCAATTCAACATTCGAAGACTAAACACATTGACATTTGGCATCATTTTTTGCATGATCATATGCAAAAAGGTGATGTTGTATTGGAATTTATTGATACAACAAACCAACTTATGGATATATTCACTAAGCCTTTTTGTGAAGAATGAATGAATTTCATCAAAAGAGAAATTGGCATGTTAAATGGTAATACTTTGTCATATGTGTTTGTTTATGGCATTATAATTAATTATTTGAACCTTGAGTGGTTAAATTAATATCTTTTTTAACTTTGATTAATTATGATGCAATATTGATTTAGTCCCAATTGTGTTTGAAAAGGCTCAACCCAAGTTTAAAAGCTTGATTTTGAAAATTTTGATTTTAATTCACGATCATGACACTTTTGTTACTGGCTGTGAAAATTCTTTTCTTGCTCAAATCAATTCATATTTGACTTAAAATTTTATTTTTGGCAAATTAAGTTTCATAGTTATTAAAATCTCATCAACAGCTATAATTTAGCTGTTGTCAGCTTTTAATGCATTTAGTAAATGGGTTTTAGCAGTATTAAAATTGTTTTTTCATCAATCATGATATTTCCTTTACCACATGTGATGTCCCTTGGGTAAGCACTGAGGTATTTAAAGTACTTTTAAGGGAACTAGTGTTTTCACCTCCTTCTTCCTAGCGTCGCCCATCCCTAATTTCTCTTTAGCATTTTTACCTTAACTTCTGTTTCATTTTCAAAGGTTCTTTTTCACTTTTACCCTAAATCCACATTATTAACATCATTATTTCATCATCACTATCTCCCATTTCCTTTCATCAAGTGAAAATTAAAAATTCAAAGCAACCAAATCGGTCCCCCCACTTTAATTGCACCCGTCACCATGGTAACCCTAAATGCACCAATAAAGTCTGGCTCAAAGACAAAAGTGATAGTAAAAAGGGGCCCACTCGATCTTGTGTTCTCATCACTGTGCACCAAAGAACAAAAGGACATGTACTTTGTTCTCAAAACTCGCCCAATTCTCTCCACTCACTTGTTTGATTAGGATTGTGTGCGCGAGTTAGGCTATGAGGAGGAAATGAAAACCTTACTTCAAACCATGAACTTGAGAGAGTTTGTTGAACTCCATGAATTAACCTCCCCTCCCATCACTCTTGAGTTTTATTTCTTTTTTATAGTAACAAAGGGGGAGAAAGGCTTAGCTATTTAGTTATTTTAGTTCTTTTTGATTTGTTGTTGGTAACAATTTTGTAACTGTGATTTGTGGATATTAATTCACAGTTATGGATATTAATTTTGTGATTTGGAAATTTTGCTATTTGATATTTATGGTTAAATTAGAGATATTATTTGGATATTCTGTGTTTTTGGTTGTTGGCTATTGGGTATGCTTATTGATTTTTATTGATTTGGAAGTGTTGGTAATTGGATATGGTCATTTGTTGTCATTTTATGATTGTTTCGATAATGGTTATTCAATATTTATTTTTGGTTAAACATTTGACTTGGGTTATTAAATATTTTATTTGGAATTATTCATGTTAATTCACATCTTGGACCTATACTTTTGGTGATGCATGATCTGTGAAAAACTATGCTCTACAGGTTTGAACGCTGAGTTTTGGTTATTCTACGATTGGAAATTGGTTATTTGTGAATCAGTTTTTCTGTCACAGGTTACAATTTTTTTCATGATCATGATTCTAGAAGCATGATTTATATCTGATTTAAATCATTTGAAATGTTTATCTGAAATTGATGATCTTTTATAAACTAAACTATCACAAATTAAGACTAGATTTGCTTTGATCATGATAGTGCTTTTATTATTTTCAACAATTATTGCCTTAGTTGATCAAACTTGCTAAATGATCTTGTGAATTGATTTTGTGCAATTGTTAAATTTAGGCTTATTTTATAGGGGAGTTATTTCTTCCTATTTGTAGCCTAATTTTACAAAATTATTTGTTACTCTCAATAAGGGGGAGATTGTTGAACCTTGGAGGGTAAAATAGCCATTTTTTGTGGTTACAATTAATTAAGTAAAATTATATTTAATCCTTGAGCTTAAGTGTTTATATTCAGGATATTTAAAATTGCACAAGTCAAGGAATGAAAAGTTAGCATTTTTATTTCATCAAGTCTGCAAACCTGTCATGAGTGGCGATAGACTCATCATGAGTGATGATAGGGATGAAATTGAAGATCAAATTTTTTGTCAATAATTTAAAGTCAAATATGATAGGAATATTCATTACAATTGATCACAAGCAAATATCAACCATTAGAAAAAATTTTGGACCAAAAATTAGAAGATCTGAGTCGCAAAAATTCAAGAAAACAAAAGATTTTCACCACCAACGTCATGAGCAAAGTGGAGTCATGACACACTCGTCATGAGTGGTGATAAATTTATCATGAGCAATGACGAACAATTTCAAAAGTGATAAAAAGTTTCATGACCAGTGTCACCACCAGTTCCCTGATCATGAAAATGTGCGAATTCAAATTTTATCTTAGCTTCTCGACTGTTATGACCAATGACGATTTTTCATGAGTCATGATAAAGTTGTAGAGCACTTTTATTTAAGTGGTTCAAATGGCTCTATTTGCATTAAATGCACCTCCAACAGCTCTTTTTCTCTATGAGGGTTTAAATACTACTTAGAACAGAGCTGGAACAAGTGAAGGAAGTTGAGCAAACACATTAAGAGCCATCTTTGAGCATTTAATCTTTAATTAATCCTTCAACCAACCAAATCTTCATCTTTAATTCTTGTAATTTTTATTTATCTCAAGAGTGTTCTTGAGTGTGGGTTGGTAAGTGTTTAAAACCATCATTTTTAATAGCTCATTAGTGAGATTAAGTGAGTTGGGTTAGGTTTTAATCACTTGTAAGCTAAGAGGGTTATTCTTAGCACTTGGGTTAGAGTGTGAGCCTTGGGAAAACACTTAGGTTTGAGTGTGAATCTTGTAAGAACACTTGGGTGGATTAGCCTAAGCTTGTAAAGGTTTAATCTACACCTTCAAGTAGATTGATAGTGGATTTAAGCTCTCAACAAGTGGTTGAGGAGAGGACGTTGGCTTTAAGGGCCGAATCTTTATAAATCCTTGGTGTTTTTATTTCTCCTCTTCTTCACTTGATTAATCTCTTACTCTGTTTTTAGTTTAATCTAAGGTGTGAAATCAAAATTACCCATATTGTTTAAAAGGCTAATTCATCCCCCCCCCCCCCTCTCTTGGCACTTGTGGAATTACAGATCAGTTCACTTCATATGAGTGTTTAATCATAAGAATGTCAATAGTTAACTATAAACAAGCCAACATAAAGTCACTTGTGCACCTGAAATCAAAGCATAAGAAAAAACAAAGCGCACCTGAATCACTTCATCGGGAAGGTGAGAGATTAGGTTAATAAGATTGGTGTCTGATTTCGATAAGTTGTTTGATGTAACTACTTAATTTTAATGGCGTAATCACTTGTTGTGTTTGATTTCGATGAGGTGTAATTACTTGTTGTGCGGATTTGCTTGATTTTGATGAAGTAATCAAATCACTTATTATACTTTCAAAAATCCAAAAAATTGCTATGAATGAACTCTAGCTAATAAGAGGAAGAATAAGATGTGACTTTGCTAAACAAGAGGAAGAAGAAGATGATGGCGGTGTTACTAATGATTACATAAGGGTAAAAGAGGGTTAAAATGGGGTGGGGGAGGCGGCGGCGACAACAAGTAGGTAGTGACTAGTGAGTCTCTAGAGAAATCAATTAGTAAAAATGAATAGAGTGAAAAATTAGGTCAAATGAGTTATTAGGTTGAACATCACAACTACCTAGTTTCGATATTAAACTACATAGCTTTTAGGTTATTACTGAATTAGATTTTAGATTTACTCAAAACTATGTAGTTATATATATATATATATATATATATATCTACCTACGTAGTTTTCACTCAATACTATGTAGCTTTGTAATATAATAACATTAATTAAATTATAATTTAGAACTTATTATATTTATCTATTAATCTAAATTTGCATATTAATATTTATATGTTATTATTAGATAATATTAAATTATTATTCCACTTAATTATTTTATTCTACCTGAGATTTATTTGTTGGTAAGATATTATCCTATTTCATTTAGAGTTAATTGCAAAACTATGTAGTTTAGCCGTCAAAACTACTCCATCCTATTTCATTTAGACTTAATCTTATCCTATTTCACTAAGAGTGCATTTGGATCAGGGTTAATGATATGGAGTGTAACAATTACAAATGTAACTATTAAAGGAGTAGTAATTACAGATATAATAGTTAAATTGTTAATCTTGTTTGGTAAGTAAAGGGTAATGTATAAGTTGTAAATTGATTTTTTTTTTTTTTTTGAAAAAAAAACTGTTAATCTTTTGAAATAATTAAAATAATATAATAAATAAATTATTAAATTTTCATAAACAATAAAATTAATTTTAAAAAATCAAATCATTAAAAAATTTCATAAAAATAAAGTTACATAATATATATTTATACATTCCTACACATTAAAAAAAATAAAGAGAAAAAAAATTAATTTATACTTTTTTTTTATAGATTTGATTTATGTTTCATTAATATAAAAAAACTATGAAGAAATTAATTATAAATAAACATAAAATGATAGAAAAATGAAATATTTAATAAAATAAAATTTTACAGGCATTTACCTTACACCCAACAAAGTTAACAAATGTACATAGAAATAAGGTTAAATGTTAAGGGGATTAAGTGTTAACCTTACTATTTTTGAGTTTGCCAAATACATGAGTAACATTTAACTTCCTTTAACCTCAATCCAAATGCACTTAATTGTTTAGCTTTACATCAAAATTATGTAGTTTTGTAATTACATATAAATTGCTTACTTATAATATCAAAACTTAATATTGATACTTATATAAATTGTTTACTTATAATATCAAAACTTAATATTGATGCTTATATAAATTTCTTACTTATAACATATAATGTTAATGTATACACACAAAATTATATAGTTTTATTTACTTAACAATAATATTGCTTTGTAACATTAAAATTGCTTATAACATCAAAACTATGTAGTTTTGACTTAAAATATGAATATTACTTAATTATTATTGATATATGAGATTTATTATTTGTTGGTAAAATATCATCCTATTTCATTTAGAATTAATTGTAAACCTACATAGTTTGATTAGAAAATTAAGTTAAGAGAATTGTTTAGTTTTACATCAAAACTATGTAATTTTGTAGTTGTATATAAATTGCTTATTTATAAAATTAAAATTTAATATTAACACTTATATCTTTCTCTAAAATACTTAAACTTAATATTAATCTATTAATTTAAATTTGCATTACTTAATATTAATACTTATATATTACTCTAAAATACAAATATTACTTAATTTTATATTTATTTAAGAAATTTATCATTTGCTAAAAATATTTAATTAGTATCATATACTTTTTACTTATGAATTAAAATTGTATTTTATATTAATGTTAATATACACACAAAAATTATATAGTTTTATCATGAGTACATAATGTTGTCATATGTAATGTTTCATATTAATTAATGCTAATTTAATTAGTATTATCTTTACTTAATATAAAATTAGTATTATATAAGATTTACTTAATAAATTGACTGATATTTATTTTATATATTTAATGCCACCATCTAATACTAATATTTAATTAACGAGCCAATTCACGAGTCATGTTGGCAAGCCTGTTCACGAGCCATGTTCGTGAGCCTATTCATGACCCTATTCTCGAGCTTGTTCGCAAGTTGGCTCAAGAGTCTATTTGTGAGCTTAAACGAGTCGAATTTAAGGAAGATCGAACTCGACTCATTTAGCTTACGAGCCTAAAAATGAAGCTTGGACTCGACTCATTTAGCTTAACAAATGAACTCGAATAAATTTTTGTCAAGTCAAGCTCTGAGAGCGAATCACAAGTCTCGTGGCTCGCTTATACCTCTAATAACTTGGATACTACAATAACTACTTATGGTACAAAAAGTAAAAAGCACTTCATCTTAGTAAGCACACAATCATCACCAAATTGACAGAACACACTCATATTTTTTTTAAATTTGAACACTTGATTGCAAAAAAAAAGTCAGACACTCAAATAAAAAAATTGAAAAATTCAAACACTAAAATTGTAATTTTTCCTAATTGTAATGTAATGAAATAATAATTAAAGACAATTATAGAGAGTAATATTTTAATTGGTGGGAGTGCAACAAAGAAATTAAGTGAGAATATGTTTCCCTGGTTCTTAGTATCTCCATCTTTTTTTTTTTTCTAATTCACACAGTTTTTTTGTGTTCAACATCTGGTTGAAAATTTTTGAGTACCATGGTTGCGTATAAGAAGCTACTTTTAGAAAAATTAAAATACGAATCTTTCATATTATAAATAAGGTGAAAATTAGAGGTGAGTAAAATTCGTCTATCCT
>CATIWM010042536.1:0-42126 GCA_949671775.1 Mallotus repandus | reverse complement strand
ATATATATATATATATATATTCCTTGCACACTTCATTAGTCAGTGAATGAAAATAATGTACACATGTATATATACATAGAATATGGAGAACTTTAGACGCTTTTTTTTTGTCACCTATACCACCAAATTCCCTCTTGATCTTTTATCAGGCCCTTTTCAACCAAAGTTAACAAATGACTTCATTTTAGCTTTTGTGAATTGGTCCTTATAGATGAAGATCTGGGTTTTGTGATTATGAGAAGATATGAAATCTCAGACAACTAAAAGGCACATTTTAGCACCAAACACTTTCTGTCAACTATCAATATTGAAATTTTGTTAATGCCCCCACCTTCTTCCCACCATGCCATAGTTTATTACCTAGGGCTATCCCCAGCTCTCTTATTTTGCACATGAAAAATGGCAAATGGGTGGGTCAATTCCAGTTTGGTGAGATGTACAATATGCATTACATAATATCTTAGAGAAATCACATTATTGGTTTGCATAAGCTTTTTTGTTATTTTTAGTTAAAAATAAGTGAAATTTTTTCAAAAATAAATCTACAAATAAGTATGATGGCTCTTTTTTTTTTTTTTTGCTGTATTTGATACCTTATTCTTCTAAGTCTCATGAAAATTCTGATCCTTTATTCTTGGGTACATTCTGAGCCAATTAAAGGCCTTTTCAACAGCATATACCCAATCTTCATTAGTTTTATGCAAGAATTTGATCATACATTAAAAGTAACATAACAAAAGATGAGCTAGGCAGAAGGCACACTTTAAAAGCTGATAAAGAAGCATCCCAACTTAAACTTTCCCAAATATTATTATTCCAAGGAAAGGTAGGTCCATGTTGTGGGATATACAATTTTTTTCTTGAAAAAAGTTGTGGGATATACAATTGGTTCAGGTCAATTCTAGCATTTCATAATTGAATACCCAACACTTTTTTTTTTTTAATATCATCATGTTTGGATAACTACTTATTTTTATGTCCTTAAAGAGTTTGGTCTCCATAAGTTAAAGAGTTGGCTTTTTCTTTTTTTGTTGCTGTTTTTGTTTCTTGGAAAGGTTCTTTTTCAAGCAAGAATCAAATCCACCATAGCTTTTCCACAAGAAAAATGGTTGCAGTGTTCAACAAAGAGCTCTTAAGTTGGTATCTTATCACACTCAAACTCAGAGAGACAGTAGAATCTGCAATTCCACCAATATCTCCTAATGGTACTCCATTGCTTGAGTTTCAAGAACAGCAGCCTAAGCAACAACTGCAAAAGCAGGCAACATCAGATCCTCTACAGATTGCTAGCAATGAAGGTGGCGAAAGCTGCGAAGAGCAGACCAAGTCACCTGATTCTGAATGGGTGATATCTATCAAAGAAAAACTTGAACAAGCTAGCCAAGATGATGTAGCAAGTTCATGGGCAAAGTTAAGCATCTACAGGGTCCCTCATTATCTGAGAGACGGAGATGATAAAGCTATTATTCCACAAATTGTCTCTTTAGGACCTTACCACCACGGAAAGAGACGCCTGCGCCAAATGGATTGCCATAAGTGGCGCTCCCTTCTACATGTCCTCAAGCGTACTGATAAGGACATAAAGATTTTTCTTGATGCTATAAGAGAAGTTGAAGAGAAAGCTCGGTCCTGCTATGAAGGAACTATTGGTCTTAGTAGTAATGAATTTGTTGAGATGATGGTTCTTGATGGCTGTTTCGTTCTTGAACTCTTTAGAGGTGCTGCTGAAGGATTCAAGAATCTTGGTTATGCTAGAAATGATCCTGTTTTCGCAATGCGTGGATCGATGCATTCTATTCAGAGAGACATGATAATGCTAGAGAATCAGCTTCCACTCTTTGTACTCGATCTCTTGCTGGGTCTTCAGTTTGATAAGCCTGATCTGAAAGGACTTGTAGCAAAGTTTGCACTCAGATTCTTTGATCCACTAATGCCAACAGATGAGCCATTGACGAAAAGTGAAAAGAACAAATTGGAGTCTTCTCTCGTTTATGCAACTGCCTTTGATCCATTAGCAGATCAGGGAGGTCTTCATTGCCTGGATGTTTTCAGACAGAGTCTTCTGCGCACAGGACCTAAACCTATACCAAGAAAATGGATTAAAAGATGGTCAAATAACAGTCGTGTTGCTGATAAACGGCGAACACAACTGATTCATTGCGTCACAGAGCTCAGAGAGGCAGGTATCAAGTTCAAGAAACGGAAGACTGATAGATTCTGGGATATAAAATTCAAAAATGGGGTTCTTCGGGTTCCTCGTCTCTTAGTCCATGATGGTACTAAGTCACTATTCCTTAATCTCATAGCATTTGAGCAATGCCAACTTGATTGCGGCAGCGACATTACCTCTTATGTGGTCTTCATGGATAACTTGATCAACTCCCCTCAGGATGTTGCTTACCTTCATTATTGCGGGATAATTGAGCATTGGCTTGGCAGTGATGCTGAAGTTGCAGACCTCTTCAACCGCATCTGTCAAGAGGTGGTGTTCGATATAAATGATAGTTACCTTTCCCAGTTGTCTCAGGACCTGAACCAGTACTACAATCACAGGTGGAACACTTGGCGAGCTAGTCTGAAGCATAACTATTTTGGCAATCCATGGGCCATCATCTCATTAGTTGCTGCTGTGGTGCTGCTTGCTCTTACTTTGGCCCAGACTTTTTACGGAGTATATGGCTATTACAGGCCACGTTCTTGAGTGCAGTTAAGGGTTTCTTCTTCTGCTCTTTTACATGGTGTTGCAGTTTAGGTTTCTTGACAAATGGTTTCCACAAAATACACTGAATTTTCCTTTTCGACATTATTTTGGATATAATTTTGCACCAACATGGTTGGTTTCAAGACATTGTTTTGATTGTTTGACGACCAAATACTGGTTCTATATAAAAGAAGTTCCGGGTGCTTTTGTTTGTTTCTTACCAACTATTTGGTCATCTTCAGCAAATTTCTTTATTTTTTTAATTTTTTTTTTGTGAAGTGCTTGATTCAACTCATACAACCCTTCTTCTAATCACCATAAATACTTACATGAGTATTCACTAAGTATGAAGTATAATTAAAAAGTTAAAAAGACCAATGCCTGATCCTTTAGCTCTATAGAGACTGAAAGCCTGCAAGACCACCAGCGAACTGAAGTACAAACTCAAGACACTCTTAGGAGCTTCCTGCAAAATCATAAACTTGATCACTTTACAAACCACTTGTGGTCGGATCATAGTTGTGATTTTTAATCAAGAAAAGTATGCATTTACAACCCAAGGCACAAAGTAAAATATGAATAATTATCGGGCATTCAAGACCAGGTAAAATGAGAAATTTGCATTTTCAACTGAAGAAAAAGCAGTTTCTAACTAAATTTAACATAATCCTTTAGCATCGCTTGACTGCAATTCCCCCTTCTATAATAAACTACTGCTACTCATAAAATTAACAATCTGGCTCAAAGGTAACATGCTGCCCTATATACAAAATCTTCTTGAAAATAAATGAGGGGCTGCTTTCTGTTCTCAAAGTTATATTTTTGACTAGGATAAGTAAAAATGTGGGAATCTGATGAACGAGACCAACTCTTTGTTCCACCAAAATTAGTTGTCAAAAGTTCTACTATAACAAGCAAAGCCTTCAAGCATTCCACCTGCGACAAAATAAGAATTGTGCGAAAGGATCAGGCATCAATGCAAGTGTGGCTTCAAAAAGAACTAGTGCAATTCAAAAATCACCTGAGTAACTTAATCCTTAGAAACGCTAATGCTGTCAGTTGACGACGCCCTCTTCCCATATTTCTATAATGAAAAGTAAACAGCAACAATCAAAATCAGAAAATTAAGCCAAAAAGTAAAATAAGAGCATTATAGATGAAAAATTTTGATGAATTAAAAGATACCTGTTTACCAAAAGAGAATGGAAGATATTTATACTTGATCATGTGCATTATCTGTCTCCTCATAGTGAGAACAAATAGTAAAACCCAGTAGAAGAGGAGTATTGGCCAGAAGACAGGTATGTCGAATACATCAAAGAATGTACAGAGAAAAGCCAAGCAGAAAGCCTTTGTAATAGAGAACCTTGCATACAGCAATGACCAAAAAAAAAAAAGAAACAGAAAGAATCAGAGAAACTTCTCTAAATTGAACCAAAAACAAAACATGTCAAAAGGTCTCACAATTCCACTCACGACAAGGGAAAAATATAGGAAATGAACAAATAAAATCATCACCAAGTTAATTTAAGTATACTCTTAAAATCAATCTCCAAGGAACAATGAAATCCAAAAGGTGAATTCCATCTCCACTACCTCAGCCAATCTGTGACACCAAGGTGGAATGCGATTAATCCTTAACTGATTCTATAAATAATTATAATTTCTAGCCTAACATGTTCATATTCTTTGTGTTTGCGTATGCTTTCTCTTATTTTTTGCATATCAATCTTGGCATTGCTTGGAATAAGTCTTTTGCTTGCACATCATGTAAAAAAAAAAATTCACCAAACATGAGAATTGACAATTGAATTGAATGAAATTGAATTCTTTCATCGAATTTCTGAACAATCAATCCATGTTTTTGAAAGTGAGCATCAGCTAATTTTCACCATGATCAAGAAACAAAATTAAGCACTGCATACCAATTTCCCTCAATTTTTACCCTAAAATCAAATTCAAAATCCCTAAATAACACAATTAGATTTCCCCAAATTGCATAGCAAATCACACGCATTATCACCGAATCAAAAAAGCCACAACATTGAACCAACAATGGCATCAGCATCAGCAGCAACCAAAATCAAGAATAGTAAAAGAAAAAAATCAACGAACAATTAGTACCAAAACTTAAATTCAGGGAGACGGCGAACAAAGGGGCGGAACTCATCGGATCCACGAGTAGGAAGAGTGGGGCCATCACTGATCTCAGGATCAATCTGAGGAGACAGAAACGCTATCAAAAGATTAAGAAGGTAAATACCCAGAGCGTAGGTGATTATAAAAAAACCCTGCAACATCAACACGCGAATTGCGTAGATTAACGCAATCACAAGACAAGCAATCCAACGGTGGAGGACGTGAGGTACAGCCTTATCAAGCAGATGCTGGTAACGCTGCGACACCTTGAAACACCACCGCGAAATCACGGTGGCCGGGGATGATGACAGCGATGAGAGATCGGCGTCTCCACCGCCGGGAAGCTGTCCGGTCTCCATTTTGGTTGGGGGCCCCAAATTAGCTTTTTATTTTTCTGGGATTCTTGTAATTGTGCTGTATATATGGATGGATGGGTGGATGGATTGGAATGTGGAGAAATCAATGGTCGAATGCTGCAGTTTGGGGTTTTTAATTGCTTCTGGGTGGCTGAAACTTCGTATTTTTTTTGCACTTTCAAACAACACAAGTTTTATGGCCAAATACACCTCGTCACCCCTGAACTTTCCAACTTTAACCGATTGCGCCTCTCAACTATCATTTTTTTTTCTATTACACGTATAAACTTATATTTTGGACCTATATAACCACTTATTTAGACTTTATAGATCTATCGAACTTATACTTTTCTAGCCTGGCAACTTTTGTGACTTCATATGCCCATCTATGAGTGTTGCCTTGAAAAAATCCTCTTTCCCACTTTTCATTTGTCCATTACCACACTCCTCCCTATTTCCCCTCTCCCTAAACTTCCATTGCCGTTACCACTGTTGTCGTTCCCAAACATAAGAATCAACCCTTTAACTTTATCCAAAATGTGAAATGTACTACCATTAGGAGTAGAAATAAAAACCAGAACTTATTGATGATTATCAAAAACACAAATTCCACTAGTAGTCAATGGCAACGACAATGGCATCTTAACCTCATCAACATCAACATCAACATCATCATCATCTCCAACATTGATAACAACATTATCAATAGCTCCAGCTTTGGCGAGAAAATCTTCAAGAGTCATTATCTCATCAGTTTGTTCCTCTTTCATTTCTTTCCTTCCTGCAACAATTTCCCTTCAAGCATCATTTACCGTTTTACTGCTGTGTTCAACCTACTGAGGGGGATGATGCATAAAGTCTCCTAGGATACAATAAAAAAAGGAAGCAATTGACCGAAGTATATGTCTCTGTATCTCAGTATCTGCACATTGCCATTTCGATACCTTTCTGTTATTAACTCTGCTTCCGTTATTAACTTTGCTAGCAACAAATTGAAATGATAAGAATCATTTCGTGAAAAAAGAAAAATCAAGAAATTGAAATCAAGTTGAAAGAGTTAACTTAAAAAAAAATAATAATTAGTAACCTGGTGTTGAGTCTGAGAGCATGGCAGAGACGCTGGTAATGCCTGGCGATGTACCCGCTTATGCCTCTATTTTTTAGTGTTGCAGTTTATTTTAAGGATCTCATCTTTTCAATTTTAATTTCCTTTGAAGCCATCCCAACAAAAACAGAAATCAAATGATGTGTGCCGAGAAGAGTTAAATCTATTGTTGTTGATGACATCAGCGTTGGATTTGAATACATGTTGCTTAAAGATATCATCGACTGTCACTGTTGATGAGGGCATCGCTAAAGATGGTGTTGGAGAATTGAAATTGTAGTTATTAAGGTTTTTAATTTGATGATTAGAAGCAGTAATAACAATAGTATAAGAAGAAGAAGAAGAATTAAAAACAATGGTATTAGACGAAAGAGATCGAGTGGTAGATTAAGGAATGAGATCCAAAGACAACACCATTTCAAGAGTTTACTGTCAGTTATAAAAATATGTATATTTTTACATTTAGTTTTTTAACTTCAATTATTTACTTTTTTAACTTCAGCCACTTTATTATCCAGATTATAATTTTTGTCCATGTCATTGCACGTTTATTGCACGCATATTTTGAGTGTGTATAAGTGATTATATAGGTCCAAAATAGAAATTTATAAGTGTAATAAAAAAAAATGATAGTTGAGAGGTGCAATAGGTAAAAATTGGAAAGTCCAAGGGTGAAAAGGTGTATTTGGCCTAAGTTTTATTATTTATTAGTTTATTTTTGTTAAGAAAATTATTCTTATTGGTAGATAGTTTTCTTAGAAAAACCAATGACAATAGCCTATTTTACATGCTTCACTATCCACCAACACCCTCACTAAAATGAAGAAAATTGAAATTATGGTTGAGTATGAGATGGAAAATTATTGAATCGTATTGAAAATTTTAATTAATTATATTAAAATTGTCTCGAATTGAATAATTTTAGTTTGATATGAATCAAACTGAATTAATTAAATGATTATTTTGGTATAATTTTAATTTTTTTTTTTTGTAAATCTTGGAATAGAAAATCAAAGGCCAAATGCTTTATTTCACACATGAACTATACCTTTTTGACCCATGACGCACTTGGCATTTTATTGTAACCAATAGAGCACCTAAACTTCAATTTTGAACCAATTTAACACCTGAACTGGACAAATCTCACGCGTGTAATAAACGCGAGCTAACATGTATTAAATGTGATGAGTTGGAATGTCAGAACACAATAAACTTTAACCCTACATGGCACTAAAATTTACAATAATGCCATTTGTTAGTTAAATATTAAAAAAAATAAACTTTTAACCGTAACCTTCATTCTTTACTTATCGTTTACCTAATGTTTCTTTTTCCATCGCCACCGTCAATTTGTTTTAATTTCTGTTGCTTCTCCAATCCTCTGCCACCACCATCTTATCTTTCAACCATCATTCTCCGTCGCCAACACTTCTGCATCCACACCAATAACAACAACTCACCATCAGTAATCACCAAAACCACGCCGACGATATTCTCGCCCTTCTTATCCAATCAAATATTATCTTCAGAAGGCACTACTCTTTCACGCCGTTCCTTCTCCAATCCTCCACCACCACCATCTTGTAAATTTCAAGCCGTTGTTTCGTGGCTTTAAAAGCACAATCGTTGTTTCTCTTACGAATTGCTTTATTCAATTAAAACCTTAGGTAGATGATGAGAGGAAGTGGATAATAAAAATTCAAGGAGCTGCTCTTTTATCTGGTCCAGAAAATTAGAAATCTCCAGTTGTGAGTCCAATTCAGCTGCCAACTTTAGTTTCTGATGGAGGAGAGTAGCGGTGAAATCAACATGGCCAAGCAAAGATGATACATGCAAGGGTGTTTTGAGTTTTTTTTCTATTCTTGTACTCTTCCTGGTATGATTTTTCTCCAGCTAGTTTTGTATATACTGAGCCTACAAATTAAAAGAATGTTTGCATTCTAGTGATTGATGATGTATTTGTTGCTTGTGCAGCTATGAGAAAGAAGAAATGAAAGAATTTGTCTTGCATTTGTTGGTGCTGTCTCATTTGTTTATTGTTCCTGATTTGAAGAAAACATGTGTGCAGAAGCTAGTCCAAGGTTCTCTTACGACAGAAAATGTAGTTGACATCTTTCAGCTTGCATTACTATGTGATGCTCCTCGGCTTAGTCTCGTTTGTCATCGCATGATAATGAAAAACTTTTAGGAAATTTCCATTATCGAAAGATAGAGGGCAATGAAACAGAGCCACCTTGTGCTCGAAAAGGAAATTCTTGAGTCAATGCTTTATGATGATAATGTAAAATTTCATATCTTTTGAATCTATTTTTGTTTAATTAGACTTATACTGGGTTCAAATTCAATTACATCAATATGTGAAGACTGAAGTCATATTGTGGATGTTTTGTAGAGGCAAAAGGAGAGGATTAGAAAATTCAAAGAGAGGAACATCTATCTATGATTGTATGAGGCGATGGAGAGGCTCTAGTTCATATATGCAGAGATGGTTGCAAGACAAACATACCACATGACAAAGATTTCAGAGCAAATCAGGCACCCTGTAATTATTCAATATGCAAAGGACTAGAATTGCTGGTTCGCCACTTTGCTAGTTACAAATTGAGAATTCTTGGAGGTTGCATCCACTGTAAGAGAATGTGGCAGCTACTGGAGCTACATTCATGGCTTTGCGCTGATTCAGATGCTACTGCTGTTTTCTTGAGCTTTCTTTTGGCTTTCTTTTTCTCCCTAACATCTGCTTTGGGCTGTTGCATATTTGAATGTCCCTAGCTGTGTTTCTAGCTTTCTTTACTTAGATCAAACTTTGTAGCTTTTTTTTTTCTTTTGAAAAGGCTCTTTGTTTTTTGTGATAGTTGATTTTTGTTTGTGATATAGCCTCTTGTTGATGACTGATTAACAAGAAGATGATTTGTGAATAGTAGAAAAAGTTAATGGTTTGTGAAGAAGACATTGCAGAGCTCGATGTTTAAGGGAGAAGAGAATTAAATAGTGTTAATTGTATTTTTATCATTGTCAACTGCCAACTCATCATGGCAAATAGGCCTAATGCGCTTTAGAGGATTTGCAAACACATTCACATCCACGCTTTCAAGATAATTGTTTAACACATGAGATTTGTTCAGTTATGGTGTTAAATAGGTCCAAATTTGAAGTTTAGGTGCTCTATTGGTTACAATAAATGGTCAGGTGTGTCATGGATCAGAAGGGTATAGTTTAGGTGTGAAATAGAGCATTTGGCCGAAAATCAAATCAACTATAGAAATATATAAGTATAAAATTTATGATAAAAATAAATTAATATTTACATATAAATAAAAAATACTCAATACGTCATATACATTTATTTTTTTGTTGAATATGAAATTAAATTATAATTAAATATAAAAAATAATTGAGATTTGTATAACAAATACCTATTAAATACTAATGTAACAAAAAAAAGTGTTAAAAAATTAATTGAGATTTGAGGTGTAGTCTATGATTAATTGGTTTTTTACAAAGTAAATCTTTCTTTTTTAATAACCACCACTGAATGGTTCTATACACTCTCATCAAATGGTGATAAGCATAAAGTAAAATCAAAGTAAATAAAAATCAAAGTCACCCTTAAATTTTTCATCATTGAAACGTATTTAATTACTATAATGAGAAAATGAAATAATATTTTTATAATTAGATAAGCTAGTTTGATTATTTAAAATAAAAATTGTCAAAATTTTAATTTAATGGAGTTAAATAATTTATTTTGTTAAAAATATTTGTTCCTATTTTAATACTTAGTTAAATTTAAAATACATTTTTATTTATAAATTAATTATAAATTATAAAAGTTGACAATTTAACATTTAAATTATTAAACTTTTTAAGATGTTATATTGAATGAATCGAATGAAACTATGAATCGAATGAAACAATTGAACTGATTTGAACATAAACTGATATTTAAATCAAATTAAATTCTATTTAATTTTAAGAAAATTGTTAAAAATTGAAGCATTGAGAAAATATTTTCAATTTTATTATAGAATTAGCATATGAAATGAAGTTCAATATTCATTTGATTGTGCACTATATGAAAAGATACAACAAAGAAAATTGGTAGTTTAAAAGAAAAATAATTTTATTAATGATTGTGAAATTAATTTATAAAAATTATTTTTATTTTAATAATATTTTAAATTTAAATATATATATATATATAATCGTATTAAAGTAATTATTAAAAATTTTATTTTATTACGTTGGAATTGAATATTAATAGAAGTATACGTCTCTTTAAATACCAGTTGTTATACCATAGACCCCTGTTCATGTTGCAATATGGACCAGACACGTGCAAAAAAAAAACGCGCTTTTTTTTTCACGTCAAATACATTTTTATTTTTGCGCGGATTCATTAACCTTTAACTATAAATTCATTGATCATCAAATGAACATACGATTCAAGATCAATGAATCCGCAGTAAAGTTCATTGAACTTTATATAAATATTCATTGATTTACACACATGCAACATGCTCTTTTTTTTTTCTCGCGTCAAATACGTTTTTATTTTTGTGCAGATTCATTAATCTTTAACTATAAATTTGTTGATTAACAAATGAAAATATAGTTCAAGATCAATGAATCCGCAGTAAAGTTCATTGAACTTCATATAAATATTCATTGAACTTCATATAGTTCAAGACAAAGATTTAAGGTTATGTGCATTTTTTGCATGTTCTTCTGGTTCCATTTCTTGGATTTGGGGTTCCAAAATTGGGAGAAGTTCCTTTGTCTCCTTTCTCCCTGGTGAGAAGTTCCAAAATATTTTGAATGTGTGAGAAAAAAAATCAATAATAGAGAGAACCAAAGAGCTCAGGTTAAAAAAATTAATGAATTTGCAGGTGAAAATGAATGAGTTTGCAGATGAAAATCAATGAATTTACTTGTTTTATTTTATGAACTTAGCCCACGTTGCCTACAGATTCATTAGTATTTGCCTACAAATTCATTAGTAATTGCCTACAAATTCATTAGTAATTCATACAAATTCATTAGTATTTGTCTACACATTAATTAGTTTAATCAATGAATTTACTTATATGAACTTAGCCCACATTCATTAGTAATTGCCTACAAATTCATTAGTATTTGACCACAATGAAAAAATTGCAATTAGAATATAAAAAAAACCAATGAATTTGCAGGTGAAAATGAATAAATTTACAGGTGAAATGAATGAATTGTAAGTGAAAAATAATAAATTTACCTGTTTTATTTTATAAATTTAGCCTACGTTGCCCATAAATTCATCAGTAATTGCCTACAAATTCATTAGTAATTACCTATAAATTTATTAATATTTATCTACACATTAATTAGTTTTTTTTAACCAAACACATTAATTAGTTTAATCAATGAATTTACTTGCATGAACTTTGCTCACATTCATTAGTAATTAGTTTAATCAATGAATTTGATTTCTAGAAAGAATTTGAAAAATTAAAGGTAAAAGAAAAAGAAATAGTACATGTTAAAAAACAAAAAAAGAAGACGATAACAAAACAACAGAAATGGCGCTTGTTAAAAACAAAACAACAAGAGTAGTGGCACATGTGTAAGGACCCTTGATTCATCTTGCAAGATGAATAATGATCCATGTATAATTTGCGCTTTAAATACCGACACATGGTGTAAAAAAAATAATACTCTGGCTGGGCCCAGGTGGTAAATTTAGAATGGGCTCAACTCCGGCACACAGTTTTATCGGTTTGACCGAGGAGAGCGGGGTAGGATGGGTGCTTCTTTGAGACATAACCATTAACTGTAACATTCACCTGAATGAATGCAGTTCGGAATGTTCATGATTTGGCGCTACTCATCCCATCACCAATTGCCATCCTTTCTCTTTAATTTTGGCGGGTCTTAACAGAAACTGGTAATTCAGTATTCAAATCTTGTAAGTGGTTCCATTTAATTTTTTTGCAAATGCAGGTCCCATTTATATACATTACATTGTTTTGCTTGTTCGTTCAAGATTTGCTTTTAGATCTCACTGTATCTCTGTCCTATCCATGTTTCTCTTTTGTCCAATGAATTAGCTTTTCTGATAATTTCCTCAGATTTTGCTTTGCTTTTAAATGCTGCAATGTTTGTTCATGTCCATTTCCTAATTTGAATGTCCTTTTCTTCCCCATTTTCACCAGTTTAGCATTTTAATAGAATATGTTAAGAACCCAGTTGGTGAATTATACTTAAAGTTCATATCTTTAGTGCGTGATTCAATTCTAAAAGTAATATTTGTAGGTTGCATTATCTTTATTACCATATAGTTTTGGAAGCACTTTCCAATTACTTCAGTTTTTGTCTAAGAATCTTGGCTTTAGCTATTGATATAATTGATCAATTTCTATATGATCTGCAGCTTTTGCTTTTTGGTAATGATGATCTTATTTGTTATGGTTCCAATGTGTTCACATGGTTTAGCTTAAGATTTGTGTCTCAAAGTTTCTTTCTTGCTGGTTTCAGTGCTTGGACCGTATTATTGATTAAAGAATGGATTCCGAATCTACTGACACATCATCTCAACCTCCTGCTGAATCTTCTGGCACTCAACTTCCTGCTAAAATTTCTAACAGTGATATTACTTCCAAAACTGCAAATGTTGAGTCTCAGTCTCCTGCTGATACTTCTGGTGCTGAGCCTTCTGTGCACACAGTCAGTAAGCCTGATGGTAAGGTGGGTGAAGCACCTTCTGCAGGCATATCATCTCGTGGTAAGGGTTCAAACCTGCCACAGCCAACACGGCCACCAACAGACCCACAGACTGGGAGTTTTGCATCTAAATTTTCTCGTTTAACGGGGGGCCTTGGATTGAATTTTCCTTCAATGGCTCCAAGTTCAAGTGAGAGTTCTCAAGGCAGTGTGTCATCTGCACAAACTGGCATTTTCGAATCCTTAACTAAAGGTTTGGTTGATTCCTCTCGAAGTGCTGTGAAGGCTGTGCAGGTCAAGGCACGTCATGCAGTATCTCAAAACAAGCGTAGATACCAGGTTGCTTACTTATGTTTGTTATGCTTGGAATTTTGCTTTGTTTTACTGTTAATCTATTTCATTTAGTTTTGAGCTAAATGCTGAGGAAAAAAGTGTCTTTGCATCCTCATGTTTACTTTAGCATAAAAACTTTATGCACTAAGCATTACCACTTACATCCTTATAAATTTACAGGAGGGAGGATTTGATTTGGACATGGCTTATATCACTGAAAACGTAATTGCTATGGGATTTCCTGCTGGTGATTTAAGCTCTGGGCTTTTTGGTTTCTTTGAGGTAAACAGTGTTATTTATTTCCCATTGTGGAAGTTGATTTATCTTCTAAACAATGCATGAACTCACAACCTGACGCAGGGGTTCTATCGAAATCACATGGAAGAAGTAATCAATTTCTTTGAGACCCATCACAAGGTAGAATCTAATTTGTGTGTCTTAACATATTGATAGAAATCATTAATGAATTTGCAGGGTAGAAATATAAAACAATTAATAGCAGAATAGGAATGTGGTAATGTTGCATGGAAGAGTAAAAAAAATGTTCTCTGATTTCCTTAAATAATTTATACTTATCTGATTCATTAGTGTTGGAGTTGATGTAGGAACAGGATGAGTGAAATAAACTTAAAAGGATGAAAAGTCAGTGATAATGAAATCTCTCGGAAATAATCTGAGGAATTCTGAAGAAGAAGTTCTTGCTTGTAGTTGGTGTAGGAAAAGGGAACAAGCTTATAGAGAACAGTAAGACAATATGATATATCAAGGAATAGTTTGGAGACTGTTAAAAATTCAAGCATAAGCTGGGGCTATTCCCTATACTTCTTACAATGCTGAAAGGAATGCTGAATTGTACCAAACCAAAATTACAATAAAAGAACTGTTTATTATGCCCACAAGAAAAAAAAAATGTGCATTCATAATCCAGTCTGTTAGGTGAAGTTTAGAAGGATTACTTATCACATAATTAATTGTGCTTGCTTAGCATAATTCTATTGGTGAAAGAAAATGCTCTATTTTAAGAGGGGTTGGGTTGTATTCCAAAGAAAAGAAAAGAATTTATTCAGCACTTTGATTATTTTAAGTTCGAAATAGGAATCCTTTTATTTCTGAAGTCAGAATTTTGTAATTATAGTTTAGTGCTGCCATGTTTCTGATCCTGAGCCTGTTATTTATATAACAATCACTAGCTTCTGTAGCAATGAATGCTTTAGCATTGTCTATTTTTTGCCCAAACTGGTGATGCTGTTTGATCTTTATAGGGGTTGATATCATAAAGGGTTTTCTTATGGATGGCTATTGACCATTAATTTATTTGTCAAATATTTGCTCTATATTTGAAAAACTCATGTTGATTACATTAAAACATTTTTTATGCAGGGAAAATACAAAGTATACAATCTTTGTTCTGAGAGATTGTATGATGCATCAAAGTTTGAGGGAAAGGTTCCATCTTTGTCTTCTTTTGCCTCAAAACTATTCTGATTTTTTTTGTTATTATGTCATGACATAGCTTAAGAGATTATCAGAATGTAAACTATTTTTATTGTAGACTGTGAAAAAATTGAGAAATCTTCACATGTATTGTATAATGTGTATTAGTCGCTAGTTGCTGTGTCCAATATTCATGAGTGTCATTACAATGGTATATGAGTTGATTTTTTTTTTTTTAAAACCTATGCACACATGATCCATCACAAAAATTCCATAAATTAAGAACTACTAGTAAAAGGCAGCAGGCCTGAGTGCTTGCCTCAAAGTGCAAGTACGGAATGTAATAATTATTTGAAAACTATAAACCATAAATGGTTTATATTTTCAGGATTAAATTATCTACCAGTCCCAGGAGTGAGATTAATAATTGAAAATGAGTGTGGTTATTACTGCTGATGGTCATTCAATGACCTGAAAAGGCTAAATGCGCTTGACTTAAAAAGTGAATAAATAAGTTCTTTGTTATTTGTAAAATTCTAAAGCTTTCTACTTTTTTGAGTCACATGTTATGCTACAATTAACTATATGCTTCAAGCATTTCAATAAATTACGAATAATGTTTTGTCTTGTGAATGGCATCTTATAAAATAGTTGGATATATGTTGTATGAATTTCTTAATGATCATGCATGGAGAAATGACTTGATGTTGATGAATATAGTTAAATTTGCCAGTTTCAATATCTTACAGAGATCAACTGTAGCATACAGGGTTGGTGATATATGCAGATTTTAGTTACTGAGAATGGACAGTATTTCGAAAATTATTTTCTGTACTAATTTCTACTTTTAGGTCCTTCTCATTAGCTTTTCTGATCTTTTTTCCCACAGGTAGCATCCTTCCCATTTGATGACCATAACTGTCCTCCCTTACATCTCATAACATCTTTCTGTAAAAGTGCATACTCGTGGCTGAAGGAAGATATTGAAAATGTGGTGGTAGTACATTGTAAAGCTGGTATGGGCAGGACAGGTGTAATGATATGCAGCCTTCTTCTTTTTCTGAAGGTGAGGTGTTAAAACATTAACTTATTGGAGTTGGGATTAATTTTGGTGGAACTTTTTTTCTTCTAAGGGCCTTGCTGGCACGTTTTCCTTGATCATTTAATTATTTTATTTAGCTTCTGCATGCAGTTCTTTCCTACTGCTGATGAAGCCATTGATTGCTTCAACCAGAAAAGATGCGTGGATGGAAAGGCCCTAGTTCTCCCTAGTCAGATTGTTAGTTGATCTCATTCATGGAATGCTTTTTATCTCTTTTGTGGTTTTTGTGTTAAATTTAAAGAGTTGATCTTGGAATTTACTGAAATCTGTGATTTTCTGCTTTCCACAGAGGTATGTCAAATACTTTGAACGTATCTTAACATACTTCAATGGAGAAAATCAGCCGGGACGAAGGTATAGTTTCTAGCATCTCTATCCAACTTAATGAAGTAATTTTCACGTAGTTTCTGAAGTTGTAGTCACACAGGTGCATGCTTAGGGGATTTCGGCTTCACAAATGTCCTTACTGGATAAGACCCTCTATTACAATCTCTAATCATAATGGTACGCTGTGGCTTTCCTTGAGCTAATTTTTCCTTATTACTACATGACATCTTTGGTTGAAATGACGTATGGTCGCATACATGTTACACCAGTATCAGTGCTGTTTTTACTCAAAGTCTTGATAGATAACTCTTTAACATTTTTTGTAATGTTAAAAAGGTTATGCTTCGATGAATTCATTTTTCATTTGTTTGTCAGTAACTTTTATGTGTCATATATAAATGCGTGAATAAAAATGTTTTCCTTTATCCACAGGGGTTCTGTTCTCAACAAAAAATCATCCCAAAACAAAGGATTTAATGGTAGATCTTTACCTAGTTTGTTTGGTTATGGTCTGATTGATTGCTTTGTGTATTTATATCTTACTGTGCTTAGCACATCTTAAATTTCTGATCCAAGTGTGGCCAAATTTACTTTTTCAGCCAGATGATTTTTGGATTAGGGCGCCAAAGAAAGGGATTGTGGTATTTGCTTTACCAGGGGAGCCAGGCCTGACAGAGTTGGTTGGTGACTTCAAAATCCACTTTCATGATCGCCATGGAGATTTCTACTGGTTTGTTAAATCTTTTTTAAATATTTTTTATTAACAAACCGATTTTGCCAATAGGATGTTTATACTGAAATGAATCATTATTTTTCTGTCCAATTCACCTTGCCAATTGATGAAAGGTTTTTTTTTTCTGTCATTGATATATATGGAGCCCTACTAGCTCTCTATTGTTGTCTGTGTACTCTTAATTCTTGAGACAGAGTAATCTTTCTGCTTTTGTTTTCTCGGCTTGTCAGTTGGTTAAATACAACAATGACAGAGAATAGAAAAACACTAGATGCATCTGATCTTGATGGTTTTGACAAGGTAAATGATGATATCTTTTGTATTCATCTTATTTAGCGGATTCCTCGAACAGTAAGTTAGATTTCTCTATTTCACGGTGCTGTATCTTGATGGCCTGTTGATTTTACTTTGCAGAGAAAGCTGCCTTCACCGGGCTTCCAGGTTGAAGTTGTGATGATTGACTATGATGGTACTTCACCGGCAAGGTCTAAAGCTGATTCTTGCAATAAGGGATCTGATGGTACTACAAGCTCAGGTTATGGTCCCAAATCTGGTGTTGCAGTTAATCCCAACCAAAGAAAAGTCTCTGAGAATGAAGATGATGTATTCTCGGACAGTGAAGGAGAGGAGACTGGTGCTCCAAAAAGCAGGCAAGCTACTACTTCCAGAGCTGGATCCGATGAGTCTGGTCACACATCTAACCGAACAGCAGAACAAATGAGGAGCTTAACACATGGAACTGAGCAAATTCCACTTGGGAGCAAAGGACCTACACATTATAATGCTTCCAAGGAACCAGGTAGGGATGGAAATGAGAAACCTGCCTCGGGCCTCGGAATGCATAATCTAAGCTCTGGAGGGGCGAGTGATATTAAGGCAATTGCTGCTGATGCTTCAGTTTTTTCATTCGGAGACGAAGAAGATTACGAAAGCGAGTGAAGCATAGGGATTTAATGCAGCAACATGTGCACTGAATTTTTTGTCAGTAAAATGACAAGATTTGAGGCGGTTTGGTTAGTTGGATGTTAATTGAATTCATTCTTTTTTATTTGTTATTCGATGCAGCAGAAAAAAAAAAAATCCATCTACCATTTTCTAAACTGTTTTTCTGCTTATCTCTTATTGTCTCAATCTCAGACTTTGAATAGAAATATTCTGTGCCGGTATTCAGTTTCAGCTTCACTTTTAACATGATATATTGATAACTTATACATCACAATTAAAAATTGGCTTAATATATTCGCAGCCCCTTGATTTTGGCACATTTTGTCAGTTTATCCCTTCAACTTTTAAATTAAAACATCATTTATAAACACTTTTCATCTGATTCAGACGTTTAAATAGTTCCATTTCAACTTAAAGAAGTCTTATTTTTAATAGGTTCAAGTGTCTAAATGATCATCTTGTAAGTTGAAAAAAATAAAATGATAACAAATATCAAGTATATAAAGCTGCAGATGTATTACGCCATTAAACATTATTCCACTTCGGCATATTTTAAAGTTCTTTGTATACCTATATAAATGAATTAGAAATTATTAAATTAATGTCTATTTAATTATAGTCATTAATATAACAGTCTTCAATACATTTGAAGTAGACAATAATTTTCCTAATATAAATTTAAGTGAAAAAATTTAATCGTATAAATACACGCGTAAGGTAATAAGAACCTATAAAATAATGGGTTTTTCTACACCAAGCAATAACATGGAATGAAAAAAATTTGGCTACGTTGGAAAAAATATTATTTTATGTCATTTTTAAAGATGAGGTCACCTAATCATATAATAGAATAGTTATTAATTCGAAAATTTAGGAATTGATTTGCTAAAATTAAACATTTATAATATAATTTAAAAAATAGTAAAGCTAACTAATCCTATTAAAAAGTTCAATAATGTTGCTTTTTAAATTACCTCAAATCACTACAAAATTCTCATCCAAAAATGATGGCCGTAAAAATTGAACTTGTTACAAACTCGCTTTGAAAAATTAGATTGGCTACAAACTCAAAAGAATATGATGAAACAAAGTGAAAATGTCTTAGAGGGAGTGAATAGGGCTAAATAAATTAAAATAAGAATTAATAAAGTTTAAAGAAAATTAACGAAAATTAAGAAGAGTAAAGATTTGAGACAATTGATTTAAGGAGTTCGGATTATAACCAATTCTATATCTCCACCTAACTTATCCCCAAGTTAGGATTTTCAATCATCCTCTTCAATCTTATTTTCAAGATTGATTACACAAGAGTTTTTCAAAGTTCAACTCAAACTTTTACTAGAGTTTTTCAAGGCTCAACTCAAACCTTCACACAAATGAGTTTTTCTTGGCTCGATTCAAACCACAACCAAAACCCAAGTGTTTCAATGACTAACACTTAAACCAATTCCTTCTAAACTTAGTTTCTCACTTCCCTTTTCAACCCAAGAAATAAGAAGAAGAAGAACCTAAGTTAGAACACACAACCGCACTCAATAAATTGAAATGTAGAAGAGAATTAATGAGCTTTACAAATGCTAAGAATAAATTGAGTACTTATTCAAAGTTATTAGCTTCACAAATGAAATTTCAAGTCTTCAATTTATAGTTGGTGAGTGAAAAATAGTTATTGGAAGCCATTAAATTCCTTTCCAATCTCTGCCTTCTTCATTAAATGCATTTTCAGTTTTTGCAGGAATTCAGACGCTCATGACCGTGAGCGTAAGCTCGGGATTGTGAGTGTAGACCGTGAGCATGACAACCTCCTTTCTCCCATTTCAGGCACAAGGCTCAGCAGGATCGTGAGGGTAGTTCTCAGGATCGTGAGTGCAGGCTGCCCTCACTTAAACTTGTCCATTTTACCCCCGAACGCACTCCTTTGCACTTGGTTCTTTTTTCATGCTTAAGAGAACATGTTTAGAGATCTTAAAGACTTCAAATGTAATTCAAATGTCTTCAAACATGTTCTAAAGCTCAGTCAATTAATTTTGCTTTTATTGAATGTAATTGAGTACCCTATGCTTATAAACATACTTGAATACAAAACATTAGTGATCTAAAATTGATTGTTAAAGTCAAAACAAAGGTTAAATTGAAATTAATCATGAACTTTGATCATACAAAGCGTCAACACAAAGAAATGAAAATTTTAAGACAGTTCGCTTGCCCGGAAAATTAAAGCCAGACCAGATGATCTTCATGCACCCTGCCAAAGTTTCATGCTAGGCAAGAACATTTCAGTGCATCAAGTAATGTCTTGGGCATTGCGTATTCTTTAATCTGTGGCAGGATCTTTAATCTGGGGGCAGGAGCATGCTCTTGATCAGAATCATGGGGACTTGGGGATTATTGCCTGATCGTTTCTACCAATTTAAAACCCCAATAAATCAAAGTATCTACTTCATGTGCCAGTGTTTCAAAATAATTTTTTGGGTTCATCTCATCTCTTTCTTCTTTTTCTTCATTTCCTCCAGCTCTTTTTTGAGCGAGCTTATGATCTTATCCCGCGTAGAGATTTGAAAATCCTTTGCACTTAGATCTTTCTTTAGTTTTTCAATCACTTTCATGTGATCATCACACTTATTTAAATCTTTTTCCCTCAGTTCCTGCTTCAATTTTTCAATCTCTTTCAAGTGATTGTCACAATCATCTCTCTTTAGTTTCTTGGGATCATGGACATCCTCACCTTGAAAAGCTCTTTTTTTACTTAAATCTTGACGAAGCGAATGTTCATGTCCCATTGTCCTAACATATAAATTAGCAGTCGCACCTGTTTTGAGCTTAAGTGTTATCAACTTCTGCAGCAGTCCTTTTTTGTCCTAGCAGAACAAAAAACGAAGTTAATCTTGCATGCCAAACTATAACAAACAGAAATCTACAACTCAGATTCGTTTGGGCATGAAAACATATGATTGCAGGAGAAATATATGACGAGAGTTCCACTGCAAACAATCAATAGACCATGGCAGTTTTTGTGAGCAGAGATGATAAAAGAAACCAAATGTATTCCCATTCATCCAGACATGAAAGCCTATGATTACAGGATAAGTCTATTACAATAATTCCACTGAAAACATCCATAGACCATGACAGTTTTGTGAGCAAAGATTATAAAAGAAATCAACTGTTATGCAGGCCATCTATTCCTCAAATGGGATAACACCAGAAAAAAAAAAAAATTTAAGGACAATTAATAAATGCAGCATCACTAACTAGTAAGTGCCTTTTCTAATCTCACACTCAAATTTTCAAATTTACCAAAAGTTAGCCTTTTATGGCAATTGATCACTTTGAGAGCCATGATCATGTTTGTTTCATCTTAAAACTAAATGTTTTGCATCATGAATGAGGATTCCAATTGACCTAAGTCCTTGCACAAAACCTATTCACTCCAATGGTGGGTTGTATCCAAGGATTTCATCAAACTGCAAAATTCCTTCAAAGAAAAAAGTTTCAAAAACGATTAACAAATGCAGCACACTAACTAGCAAGTACCTTTTCTAATCTCCCATTCAAATTTTCAAAAGCATGGTACGCTTCTTGTGGACTCTTAAAAATTGCAAGTGCAGAATATTGTCCTCGAGCTTTCCTGGGTGGCTGCTACAAAACAAATGCAATGTTAGACACTTAGCATGAAATGCACACAAAAAGAACTTAATGTCATGCATGAATACCTGCCAGCAGCAAGTCAGGTGATTAGTTTTGAAAACAATAATTTTGAAGCTCAATCAAATGACAGCCATCTTCTCTCAACCCTCAAAAAAAAGTGTATGTGCAGGTGTTTGCAATTTAAATGAGCCAAATCCCTTAACTGGAAATTAGGTAACTATGAGTTCAAATATTTCTTAAATGTATCATCAAACATTTGAATTTCTCTTTAAAGACAACATTGTAAGAATGGCACAAATACTTGGGTCAAGTTCATTCGCAGAATACTCATTTCACAAACTACATAGTACATAGCTTTATGAATCCCAGTATTGTCAGTTAAGGCATTACACATAAAATCAGTCTTCCGAAGAAATTGAATAGATGTACTCAACCTGAAGTTCAATTGTAAATTGCTTGGGGAAGACTCCATGCAATTCTTCGCTGTGGACATCAGTTGGAATCGCATGGAGTAGCAGCTTCGCCAATTCACTTTCTAACACCTATTTATCCAAAAGAAATTGATTAATAGATGAGCATCACATCAATCAGAATTAGAGATGCCACAATCATCTCTCATAACTTACAGCCTCTTGGTTCACTGGAATATCATTGTCAACTCCACGTTCAATCTTAGCAAGAAAAAGTTTCATTGCAGCACATGCGTCATCTATGCAATTGTGTGGAGCACCTCCTTTGCGAAGTTCATAATCTAGAACAGACTGTCAGTAAAATACAAGAAAGAATTAACCATGGATCTAAAACACGAACAATTACTTGTTTTTTCATTAAAGGAATACACCGTGGTGATACATCTTATATTTATCCTGGAAAAGCCTCAGTTTTGTCAACAGGATACTACCCTAGATCATAATATAGCTTGAACAACCATATCTGTCCCCCTTAAGATGTTCCAAACAAAGCAAGAAATTAATCTTCTAAAGAATACTCATAGAAATAATCAATTTGACAGCATCTGACCTTACACAAGGTGGCTAAAGATGGTGGACGTCCATCCATACGTCTGAAGATAAATGAGGTATCAACCACTCTGGCATGGTCTAGCTTCATTGCTATCAAGAAGGGGTAAATTCAAACACAAGTAGAAATATCAAGGCATGAACAAACTGAAATATAATCTCACTATTGATACAAAAATAAAAGCAAGCAAATGCATGGCATACCCTGTAGGTCATTATATAAACCATGGCCCACTAAAATAGTTCCCTTCCGTAATAGCTTCTTTATGGATTTCTACAAAAGTGCAATAAATAGCTTCAGACAGAGAACATAATAAAAACCACAGAAAACCTGTGAATTACCAACGTAACACCTGTATATCAGCTAATGAACAAGTCACTCCATCCAAATCTCCAGCAGTAATGCCAGTAATCTCGGTCCTATAATCTGCAACTGGTTTGTAAGGATTGACTTTCTTATCAAGTATGACCTGACAAGCCAAAGCCCAAAGTTTATTGTTAGGTGACACTTGGTTATATTTTATATCTCTGAATAAACATCTCCATTTCTATTCACAAGGCCCCCAGGACTCCCATTGGCCGGATTTTAAATTTGTGGCAAAGTGACAAAGCCAGGAAGAAGAGCTTTATATACCTGTAAATTGCGATCCACAACACACACCTTCACCAAAGCTTCGGTACCATCCTCGCAAAGAACCATCTCACAATCAATAGCAATAACTGCATCAGCACCCATCAACTTGGATTTTTTAGGGAGCTTTGTTACCACCCAGTCCTGATGCACATTTCCACAAGTTATCAATCAGGAAAAGCCAAATGATGTATATTATCGTGTAACCGAACAAAAGAAATATTAAACAACTAAGAAAGAAACCACTTCACCAATAAGGATTTCAAAACACTGAAAGATTTCTAAAATTTAAGTAATACAATTTCATTTCTTCGAGAAATTATGTAAGAATTGCCTGTAAAGCAGAAGCTTAAATTATAGCTGGAAAACCATTATAAGTATGTAAATGTCATGTCTTGCGGAAACAAGATAAGAGGCGAACAAATTCAACACAGCAAAATGTAAGGCCCTATTTCAAATAAATCATTTGCAAGAACTCATTTTAGTAAAATCATGTCATGTCATTTACAGCATGATTCATTTCATTCAAAATGCCATGTTTCTTTTTTCCAAGTTGAAAGAATTAAATTCTTCCAACTATGAATTTTCTTATTCCAAACACAAGATTCAAAAAGAGAATCCAAATCAATCAAATTAGATTTTCACATTTTTAGCCTTTCGGAAACACACACTTAACAATATGATGAAATCCAAAAATCAAACCTGATCATATGATGGGAATGCATACTTTGACAAGTAAAATGGATGTTCAACAGTTAAACGAACCAACCTCTGCACTGCCACAACAATGACAAAATCAACAACCACTACCTGATTATAACAACCATTAAAAAAAAAAACCCAGCAAACATCTGTTTCAAAACGAACACTCAAAAACAAAATCATACCTGTTCAGGTGATTCATTATCAGGAGATTCATTTCTAATTTGATTTAACACTTCACGATTATCATGCAACTGAAGCACATAATCCAAAAACTGAATACAGAAACGCATTAAATTAAACTAAATTAACAATCTTTATGGTTTAAATTACAAAGTAAAGCACAATTAATCCAAAATTAATGACCTTGAGGTCTGATTTTTCAGTAAAGGTTTGAAGAAAAGCAACTAAAGAATTACGATCCCTCTTCGCAGGGTCACTTAAGCTTGATCCAATCTTTTTATCGTAAACGTTTAGAAACTCTTTCCAGCCGCCTTTGGTGCCTCTCCTTCCTTGCTTCTGCGCTAACTTCACAATATCGACAAGAACCTGCTTCATATTTAATGAAGTTAGGAACTGAACTAATGTGCAGCTAAAAACTTGATGGAGAGCTTAAAAGAGAAAAAAAATCACCTTTTCTGGCGCGACGGCGAGTTTACTGTCCATTTAGCGTGGCAGAGAGCAGCGGAGAGTACAGCCAGATTAGAAAAGCGGGAAGTAAGGGTTTATGCGTTGATGTTTGTTTAATGGGTGGGTGCTGGGGTTTTTAAACCCGGTCAAATTCCGGACCGGTTCGGGATTAATTTGTTGTGTCCCAAAACTACAATCGGCGCTAAGCGAATCGACCCGAGCCAATCAAACATTCAAATGTAGTTTGATTTTTGTTTTCACTTTAAATTGAATTTTTTTTTATCAAACTAAAAGATCTGTTGAAATTTAATTTGTTAAATTATCTAAATGAATCCAAATTGTAAATTTTATTTAGTATATTATTTTTTGGCAGTGATAGATGTCGCTACTTGTGAGTTTCACAATGATGTCGTGAGTAATGATAATTATCTCTTTGCCATTTTCTTTGAAAATTTAATTTTTTTGATATTTTTTGAAATTTAAAATGTAAGTTGCACACACGTAAACTTATTGTACAAAAATTTAAATACAAGTCATCTATAAATTTTTTTTAATAACACAATAAAAAATAACTAAGGGGCAGTATTGTAATCATGTCATGCGGGCTGTACAGATACAGTTCTGTACAGATACAGTTCTGAATGGGAACGCTAATGATTACAGTTCTAAATGGGAACGCTAATGATTATAAAGTTCCTCCCAACATTATAGTGCAGCATGAGGATATTATCTTCGGGAGTAACATGACTGGGACAACTGTACACCGATCTCAACGGCTTAAGGAAGACATAGTAAAACCATGGCAAAACTCTTTCATTGTGAAGCTGTTTAGAAGATCAGTTGGCTACAAGGTGTTGTGCGATCGACTAAAATCTTTATGGCAACCAAAGGGATCATTCAAAGTTATGGACATGGACAATGGTTTTTATCTAGTGAAACTCAGCTGTCAAGAGGATGTGGAAAGGGCATTAACAGATGGCCCTTGGAGTATTCTCGGCCATTACTTTACTGTGCAGAGATGGACTCTCGCCTTTAAAGCATCAAAGGCTTTTATTTATTCTATCATGGTGTGGGTGAGATTTCCCAACTTACCAGTGCAATACTATCACGAGGCAGTCCTAAGACGCATTAGAGAAGTAGTAGGGCCAACACTACGAGTTGATTTAAACACTCAACTTGCTACTAGAGGCAAGTTCGCACGAGTAGCAGTAGAGATTAATGTGGCTAAACCTTTAGTGTCTTGCTTTACTCTAGATGGTGAAATTCAATAGGTCGAGTACGAAGGTCTTCCATAAATCTGCTTCAGTTGTGGACATTTAGGTCACAACATCATGCTTTGTCCTACCAAACACATAAACATAGATCATACAAAAGATGCGGATGGAGGCAAAAATTCTCACAAAGAAAGATAAGGTGCTGCTGCTGAAGTTACCCCAAAAACTTAGAATGCAAGCTATGGCCCCTGGCTTCATGCTCAAAAGCATCCAAGGAAGCCAAGAAAGGACCACCAGTAACAACCAAAACAACACTATGGCATGTCACCGGAGAAGGAAACCAGTACTATTCCAAGAAGTGGCTTAAGATTCGAAGCCTTGATAGAGGAAGCCGAAGATGAAATGATTAAGTTGACAAACTTTGCGGATTCTACAGGTCATAAAGCAATGGGGCCGACCAAGAAAAATTTGCCAAAAGATAGTGGGAGCAAGAATAACAATGCCAAGAATAACACTAATGTGAATTTGTTGTCAGTTGACAATAAGGAGCACAAGGAGACAAGAATTATGATTGACAGGGAAAAAGCTTTAGCCGATTTCAAAAGTAGCATAGTAAGGATGAATTATTCTACAAATGGGCCTTGTTGGAAATTACAAACTTGGTAGGACCTGCTCATGCCCAAAAAGAAACTTTCTAAGACCTGCTCATGCCCAAGAAGAAACTTTCCAAAGTCTAGCAAATAATTCTTTAGTTATTTTCCAGGCTCGCCTCCTAACTTAAATAAAAAAAGAATTCGAATTGCCAGCAACTTAAATAAAAACAAACCAGCAACCAATGAAAATGTGCCCAACAGAAGACAAAGAAAGGACTCGAGTACTGCCATGGAAACTCTTACAGTAAGTGACAATAATAAAGTGGTGGATGTAGAAGTTTTTCAAGCACTCAACTAGTGCTGTTAGCAATTGTGTGTTTCTTCTCTCTTTTAATTATCTTTATGTCAGTCCTTTCATGGAATTGCTAAGGGGCATGAAGCAAGAGGTTTCAAAATGTGTTTTTAGACCTTGTGCGGAATCATCGTCCAATGGTGTGTATAATTCTAGAGCCTAGAATAAGTGGTCCACAAGCAGATTGTGTGATAAAAAATTTACACTACACAAATTCCTTCAGGGAAGATGTCAAGGGCTTTACAGGTGGCATTTGGGTTCTATGGGATGATAAACAAGTCACTATTGATATTATCAATTCCAGTACTCAATTTGTCCATTTCAATATGATTTTTAATGGTTTCTTGAATCTATGTACAACTATTTATGGTAACCCTACAGCTAGCTCTCGAGAAACTCTATGGAAAGACCTTCACTCTTTGCATCATGCTATCAATTCACCATGGATGCTAATTAGGGATTTTAATGCATATCTGGGGAAAGAAGAGAAATTTGGCAGTAGTCATATCCTGATGGCTAGCTATAGAAAATTTTAAAATATGATAAACTCTTATCACCTCACTGACATTGGCTTTTTAGGGCCTAAATTCACTTAGGAAAGGAATGGCATTAAAGAAAGATTAGACAGGGTACCAGTGTCTCCTTCCTGGCATCTGTCTTATCCCAAAGCAATTATCAGACACTTGCCCAAAATCAAGTCGAATCACAAGCCACTCCTTCTTAGTCTGCATGGCTTGCCTCCTCCTTTGGCTCAGAACAGACCCTTTCACTTTCAAGCAGCTTGGTTAACACATGCTGGGTTTTATCAATGTGTTAAAGAAAATTTGATGTGGAATGGTGATTTCATCGATACTCTCACTACATTTGTTCAAATGGTGAAGGATTGGAACAAGAATGTTTTTAGGAATGTATTTTAACGAAAGAAGAAGATCTTAGCTCGGTTGCAATCTATTGATCATATCCTAGATCATCGATGCTCTGACCACTTGAAGTTTTTAAAAGACATGCTGGCAACAGAATATGAAGAAGTTCTTTTTCAAAAAGAAATCATTTAGTTTCAAAAATCTCACCAACATTGGTTTAAATTTGGCGATCGGAATACATCTTACTTCCACACTTCCACCATTGTCAAATGCAAATACAACAAAATTGTCACTATAAAAATCAATAGGGAGTGGGTTTCCGACCTTACAACTCTCTAATAAGCTGCTTGTAATTTTTATAAAAAGCTCTACACTGAAGATGATAGTCAGACTAATCTTCCCTCTTGGCTGAACAATTTCCCTCAGTTAAATGATGATACTGTGGATGATATGGCAAAAGAAGTGATAAAAGAAGATGTTAGAAAAATGGTTTGTGAAATAGGACCTTACAAAGCCCTTGGGCCAGATGGTCTTCAACCAGTTTTTTACCAAAGCCAATGGAATATGGTGGGTGATAGCCTCTATGAATTGGTTAAAGAGTTCCTTGTTATTGGAACATAAGATGAGAGACTTAATGAAATTTACATCGTGCCTATCCCTAAAGTGCCTAGTCCCTCATCTATGCTTTAGCTACGACCCATAAGTCTGTGCAATGTAGCCTATAAGGTTATTACCAAGATAATTATGAATCAGATCAAACCTTATATGGACAAATTGGTGGCCCAGACCCAATATAGCTTTGTGCCAGGCAGACAAATAACTGATAATGTGATTGTTTTCCAAGAGGTGATAAATTTTAAAAAGAATTGGTCCTGTAAATAGGGGGTGATGGTTATAAAGGTTGATTTGGAAAAAGCCTACGATAGGCTTCGCTGGAGTTTTATTGAGGATTCGCTCTGAACTAGTAACAACCATCCAGTTCTTGTAGACAAAATTATGACCTGTGTCCGATCCTCTAGCATGAAAGTCATATGGAATATCTTTTCTTCCCTACAAGGGGTATTCGTCAAGGAGATTCCATTTTTCCATATATCTTTCCTCTGCATGGAAAGGCTGTCACACCTAATTAATTCTTTAATTGACAACGGCAAATGGAAACTAATAAAGCTAAGCAAGAATGGTCCCCCATTATCTCACCTTTTTTTGCTGATGATCTTTTGTTATTTTCTGAAGCCTCTATAGAGCAAGCTACTCTCAGTCAACATTGTTTAGCAGATTTTTGTGAATCTTCGAGTCAGAAGGTAAATAAAGATAAAACTAGAATTTTCTTCTCTAAAAAATTCAATCTTTCTATAGCTTCAAATATTTGTGGTAAATTGGGTTTTTCTAGAACTAAAAATTTAGACAAGTACCTGGGTGCTAATATAATACAAGGCAGAGTTGATTGATTTACATTCAAGAGCACAGTTGACAGGGTGAAAGCAAAGCTCTCGCGTTGGAAGGCAAAAAATCTTTTTATGGATGGTCGGGTGACACTAGTTAATTCAGTTCTTCAGGCTATGCCTATTTATCCTATGCTTGCAGCCAAATTCCCAATTCTTACTTGTAAGGAGATTGGCAAGGTGTTTAGAGATTTTGTTTGAGGTTCTATTGATGAAGTAAGAAAAATGCACTTGGTTAAATGGGAAGATGTATGCAAGCCGAAGGCCAAAAGAGGTTTGGGTCTCAGGAAAGCAGAAGACTTAAACAAAATCTTTCTTATGAAGCTCAGGTGGAGATTCTTATCTAGCCAAGATGCCTTATGGACCAATTATCTGAAAGGTAAATATGTTAATCCTAATTTGGGAATTAATAATTTAAAAATAAAAACTGGCTACTCACATGTGTGGAGGGGCCTGTGTTCATCGAAGGTCTCGCTCCCCTCAGTACCATTATGATTCAAGACATTCCTAATGCGGAGATAAACTAAACCACTTCTTCTTATGTTATAGATAATGGGCAATGGAAATGGTGCGAATTTCAACCATTCCTTCCACAATATGCTCATATCAGACTAGCTTCTATGATCCCGCCTTCTAAAGACAATGGCTCAGACAACATCTACTGGAACTTCTCTCCTTAGGGAAAATTTTCTACTAAATCTGCTCTTGAACTGCTAGATGGTGATAACATCATGAGTTTTGATCCTAAGTGGTTGAAGATTTGGAAATAGAGGGGTCCTCAAAGAATCAGATCTTTTCTTTGGCTAGTAATTAGAGACAAGCTACTTACAAGCCTGTTGTGTTATAACAAAAAAATCATCCCTTCACCAATTTGTTCTAAGTGTGGGATGGATAATGAATTAGTTATTCATACATTGAGAGATTTTCCTTCAGCCCGAAGAATTTAGAGTCAAGTTCTTCCTCCTCATGAATTAGCGCATTTTTATAATATGGAGGTACAAGATTGGATTTCTAAGAACATTGGTAATAGAAGGAGAGCTGATAATGGCTTAGATTAGAGTCTCACCTTTGGAGTAATGGTTTGGTTCATCTGGCAATGGTGAAACCAATATGTGTTCTGTAACCAAGACACGCCTGTGGTGAGCGCTACTCATGCTATCCATATTTGATGCCAGGAAATTGCTAAAGCCATAGATAGCACTCTAGATATAGCAGCGCGTCATGCGACTCCTCAACAAGCCTATGTTTGTAATCCTCTTGACATAGGCATAGTGAAATTAAACACTGATGGCAGCTGCTTACCGATGTCCTCAAAAGTAGGAGCAGGTGGACTCTTTCGTGACCACAATGACAACTGATTGCTTGGATATGTCCAAGAATGCGGTGTTTGTTTCCCCCTAGAGTCTGAACTTTGGGGTGTATTAAGTGGGCTAGGAATTGCCCAGCAGCGGGGTTTTAAAAAACTAGTTATTAAAACTGATTCCGTCTTGGCAGTGGAAGCCATTAATGGCTAAAAGGATTTTTTTGACAACAACAGCAACTTGGTACAATCCATTCTACATATTCTGCAAGGAGAAGGTGAATTCACTTGTATTTTCCAAGGAAGAGACGGTAACACTTGTGCTGATTGGCTTGCGGAGGAAGGTGCTTTGTCTTACGCTGATATGCTAGTCCTTCTTAGTCCGCTTGTGGCTCTCAACAATCTTTTTATGTATGATTATAAAAACTTGAATTCTGCCAGGTCTGGCTCTACTAAGTTTTTTGCTTTCTGTTGTGTTCGAGCTTTTTGTCTTGTTTATTACCAAAAAAAAAAAAAAAATTCAAACTATATGCCTCATGATACTTCTGAAAATTAGTAGCCACTGAAACACTTATATACTTATAGATTTGAAATTCAATAATAATTTTGAGCAATTCATAAGTTTTTAAATCTAATTTTAAAATAATTGAAATTGTCCATTAGGGTAAAGTGAATTCAAAATTATGATCAAATTTTAATTTTTTTGTAGTTAACGAACATCAAAATATGTTAAAACGAAACTCAATTTTAGCTTGAATAGCTTTGATTTATAACATTAAAAGCTGTTGAAACCACGTCAAAGATCATGTTCAATGAACTTCTATCTCAAGATGTAACATAACAAACCATTGTTGGATTTGGTTTATTCTTATCTGTCCAGTGCACCAACAACAACAATTTCATCACCATTTCCTTAGGCCATTTAAAAGAAAAGTTCCCCAACACCTTCAGAAATAAAGTATTTGCACTAAAGGGGATTCACTCAACGCTTCAAAGACTTCAAGACAAAACATTGCATAAACCTTGTATGGTGCTCAAATGTCAGATAAGTTTCTAAAATGGAGCCTGATGTTATTTGCTTCTCCCACAAATCCAAGGTTCATCACTGTTAGTTTCCAATACTTATTACACTTGTTAATGTTGCAATATCTCCCAAGATGAGGAGCTGAAAGCTTTGTTAATTGCTAGATTAGATTATAGTGAAACAACAACAAGAAGGGTCAGAACAGTATTAAATTCTTGAGATCACATCAATCAGAATTCCGAAACAGCTGCCCATTCACACACATGAAAACCATAAGATAAATGAAGAAAACCAATAGCCTGCCCGCTACCCATTTGAAATCCCCCAATAATCAAGCTATCAGATGAAATTGCACGGCACAACATGTGTCCCCTTTCACCGACCTTAACTTTTCAATGGCAACAACATTGGTGTTGAAAAGGAAACCAAACAAATGATGCATTGCCAGCACAAAAGCCTTATATGGTGATATCATTGAGTGGGCACTCTCACATGGATGTAACCATAATCATAAACCATTTCAAATGAACACAAAATGTGATCACACAAGATATTGATGTAAAGCAATGAAAAACTTAGATCTTTCTTCTTGTTGTCATATAATTGCCAACAAATATCAATGAACAAATAAAAGCTAAAACAGGAAGAGATTTGATACAATAAAAAAAAAATTCTTACAAAAATCATTCATAGGTTGATATTGGTATCACTAACTTCATTTTCTTGACCATGTGTTGAAGGCACAGGCCACTAAGTTCCTACTTACAAAAACCCCAAGCTTCGCCATAAACAATGCCAATCTCCCACTATTACTGCTACTTCCACTAACTGATGCTGGACCATCTGCAACAACCACTTGACCGCTCATTGCTGGAAACTCAGAACCACTCTCGTGACCTCCACCATCACTAACACTAGCAATATCCAGACCTTCATTATCAACAGCATCAAAATTAACAACAAGTGAGGCTTTTCGGTCCTGCAACCAATCCACAACCTCATTGCTCACTCGACTACATTTCTTAACCTTAATCTTAGCCAAATTAGGAGATCCCCAAGCAAGTGCTTCAATTGCAATATCCGAAATAGGACATTGCTTTATACACAGCTTCTTCAAAGCTACACATTTTGCAGCAATACAAGCAATCTCCTGATCACCAATAGTGCTACTCCCACAAAGTGCTAACCTTTCAAGTTTTTGACAATTAGCAGCTATAACACCCAAACTCAAATGCGTAGCATTAACACCAATTAAAATTAATTCTAGTAGATCAAGACATTGTTTGGCTACAGCAATTAATCCCTCATCTCCAATCCTATTAGTCCTCCATCCATCAATATGAAGCTTTCTCAATTTCCTACAATTCTCAGCTACACTAATAAGTCCTAAATTTGAACAATCAGGTGTTTTCACTATATGCAAAACTTCCAAATTAACACATTTTGAAATCGCTTGAAGTCCAATATCACTCACTTGAATCCTCTCCAAATGAACACCAACCAAAAAATCATTTCCTCCAATAACCTCAAACACTTTATCCCAATCACCTATGCACCTAATTATTTTCAAAGTTTTAAGCTTTTCAGCACCCATCACTAACTGTTCAAAACAGTTACCGTACACCATCTCCTTCAAGCAGATTGATTTCAAAGATGACAGTGTTGCTCCGGCTTCAAAGCTGTCGGAGCTATCATGAACACCTCGAAGCCGTTTAATAGATAGCTGCTCAAGACCCAAACAGTGATTAAGCATTTCATACACACCTTTAACTCCAAATGAACACGACCCACATGACAGCTTCTTCAAGTCCTTACAGTTTTTAGCAAATGCAGCCATCCCTTTATCGGTAATTTCCCGGCAGCCACGTAGCTTAAGCTGTTGAAGCTTTTGACAATGAATTGAGATCATAACAAAAGCCTCGTCGTTCAAACTAATCGACTTGCGGTCACACCGGAGAGCGAGTTTATTGATGGAATCGAACCTGGTGAATAGAGAAGGAACGTAGGAAACGATTTCCGTCGTGGCTTTGAGAGAAAGACTCTGGCGATTTCGACTGTCGACGAGAAACCACCGCCGGCACACGGTGGAGCAGTGTTTCCGATCAGCAGCTGAAAGAAATTGGAAAACATAAGCTAAGCACTCATCGGGAATACTATCTGTGTAATCAACATGGTCGGTTAATTCATCGGTGGAAATAATCGGGAGCTGGGGTGGCAAAAGACGACCACCACCAGCACCGGCGGCGGCGGCAGCGGCGGCGGCATATGAGGGAAGAGTGGCGGTGGAAGAAGATTGGCCCATTGCGAGAAACGAGAGGTGAGACACAGCTTAGAAACAAGAGAGGAAGGAGAGGAATATAAAAAACAAAGACGAAGAAGAGATGCGAGTTTTGGTGAATGCCGTCATGGACGCGCATATAGAGATTAGTGGATTTGCGTGTGGACAAGTTGAGGGACATGATGAAACAGCTAGTGATGACTCTGCTCTACTTGTCTATTATTTATTTATTTTTCTTAAGTTTTCTAATTTTTTTAATTTTTTTAATGTGAACACAATTTAAAGCAATTTAACTTTCGGTTCCAATTTTTTTAAGGGTCAAACTTTTTATTTTTATTATTTTGGTGGTTAAATAATTTTTTTATAATTAGATGTTTGAATTTGTAAAAAAATTTTAAAATAATATCTCTAGTAAATTTTATAGTGTTAGAATATTTCTAATGGTACTATTTAAAATATAGAGTATATTCTAAATAATAAAAAAAATTTAAAGATTTTTTTAATTTAAAAAGTAAATAATTTTATTTAAGTCCAATACAATCTTTATAAGAAACCAATAGAAAATAAGAATACGTTAGAGAAATAGAAGTGTATTGATTAATTAACTTTTAATATAGAGAATGGATTTTGAAACTCACTTTGTAATATATAATTTAGATTTAAAGAGTGAGTTGAAATCCTATTTTTAATAATTACTCTTTATAATAAAGAGTTTAAGTTAAATAAAGAGTGAGTTAGAGATGCTTTTAAAGTGCTTGAATAGTAAATTAATTTAAATACCCTTTTTTTATATTAAATTTTTTGTTATTTTAATTATTTTTAAAATTATTAAATATGAGAAAAGTATTTTTATTTATCATATTAAATTAGAAAAATTAAATATTTCTAATTTTAATTTATTAATTATAAATTTTTATTCATAATTTTAGTCCAATAAAATTTTTTAATCAATTGAAAATTTATTTTATTTTTTATTGTTTAATTATAAGAAATAAATTTTATTTATATTTGTATTTTAGCTAAATTATATTTTTCTTTGCAATCTTTCAAGTAAATTTAAAAATGATTTAATATATTTTTATTTTAAATAATAATAGTTTAATTATTTTATTTTATTTTAATAATATTAAATATATTTTCTATCAAATTTAATACATATAAGTGAAAAATAATTTTTTTAAATTAAAAATAAAAATGACATTAAAGTTAATCAATTGCTTAAAATAAGATACATAAAAATTTTAATTTGCAAAACTTGTTAAAGTCACTCTTTTAAAATTTTTTTGTAGATTCAAACACTTAATTATAAAAAAAGAATTAATCGAACGCCAAAATAATAAAAATAAAATAGTTCAAACACCATTTATATATTTATCCCTTCTTATAATTGATAAATTTTTAAAATACAAGTTATCCAAAAAACTTTTTCTAATTGAATCAATACATTTAATAGAGGTATTTTTTAAAAAATAAAATCAGAATATAATGTAATAAAATTTAAAAATATGCTTGAAATTGTAAAATATATAGTTCTTTCATCTTAAAGCTTGAAGCTCTTTTTCTTTGTTACTCGTACGAAATCATATATTGCTTTTTCTTATAAAAATATTTTAATTGATAATTTACACAAAAAAAAAATCATAATAGGTATTTTTATCAGAATAAATTTTTTTTTAGGAGAAATTATTTATTATTAACAGAAAAAAAACATAAGAAATTACATTTCGACTATATTAATAATATATTTTTTAATTTGTTTAAAAATTTACATTTCAACTATATTAATTATATATATTTAATTTATATAAAGTTAAAATAAATATGTAGTTTTTATCATTATTTAGCATTATCTTTTATGAACCATAAAATTGGTAAGTTTGGTTGTCTTTAATTAGAAAATAATTTATTAGTTGTGACCATAATAAGCTCAAACCCATAAGAGTGGTGGCAACTGGCCAGTCATCAACTGTAATTCATCCAGTCAATGGTTTAAATCTTCTTACTTTTTTTTTTCTTTTCATTTTCCTTTTAAAATCACATTAAATTAATAAAGCCAAAACAAAAGACCTTCTAATCTTCTATTGCTTCTATAGTCTTAGCCTAATCAACATTTCTTTAGAAAAAAATTTCCCAAAAAAAAAACATTTCTTTAGAAAAAGTAAAATGCTTTTGTTGATAAAATATAAAAAATTTTGTTTATTTTTTAAAAAATAGCTCAGCAACCACCAAAATAATTCATGATTTCAGAATTTTTTTTTGATAAAAATTTAGAATTAATGATTGTGGTCTATTGTCAACAAAAAAAAAATATATTTATAATTTTTATTATTTAATTTAAGTTTAACAATAAAATTCAAAAATAAATACGGTACATGGAAGAACCATTGTGTTAATAAAACAAAGAAAACATGGAGGATCCATAATGTTTTTTCTTTTTCTAAAACAGTAAATTCGTACAGTAATTCATTTGGACTCGTTCAATCTTAGATTTGAATATGTTTTCGGCTCAATTCAAATATAACTACTTGTCTAAAATAAAATCAAAGCAATTGACCCAAAAAGATTGACCAAAAAATAAAGCTATGAATTTTGTTATTTGGTTTGAAAAAAAGTTGTATTGGATTTTTTAATCATTATTATTCAAAAATTTGTCCAATTTAATATAATCATAAGAGCTATAAAAATCTTTTAATAATAGCTAATGAAAGAGTAATTAAGTGATAATTTTTATTTAAAGACATCGTAAGATATAATGTTTGATTTTTGTCATTTTTAATTTATAAAGGAATAATTGTATAGTTCATTGAAGTTAAAAAAAAATTAATAATAAATTTAAAATTATTATATATAATGTCATTTAAGTTTAAAATATTATTTAAATAAAATTAATTTTATCCATCAGTTTGTTGATGAGAATCTTATTAAGAAATAATCAAATCTATAGTTAGTGGAATTAATTAGGATTAGAACTAAATTTAAGAATGGTCTACCTCAACACTTTTCACTTGGAGTTATGGTCAAACACGCCGAGAGTAGCAACATTGGTACATAATTCACTACAAGAAGTTTCCATTTTGATTTCAAAGGAAAAAAAATCCCAAGTTCTGAAACATTCAATTGATGGAATCTAAGAAAACAATAATAGTTTTATACTGCTTTTTCTTGTCTTATCCAATTTTTTTAATAAGAAAATACTAGATAGTTTCCATACATTTTTAAATAATTTTTTTATCGAACAATTATTTTTATTTGCTTAAACGTGATAATAATTGTCAATCAGATACATATTATAACTGGTAAGAATTGTGGTGATTTTGAGTTGGAGTCGCTATAACTACCATCCACCAATATTTATGAGAATAATTATTTTTTTATAAAAAGAGTTAAAGTAATTATTATCTTTTATGTAGTTCACAGCCAATTAAATATCTATTAATCTAATTATCTAAAAATTTTAAATTTTTACACTTTTAATAATTTTAGTATATTTTTTAATATTTTAAAAAAATAATATCGTATTATTAGTTTTGTAACAAAAACACTTTCCGGTTAGTTTTAATGCTGATGTAGCACTGAAACTGTTTAATGTGGCACCAAAGCTGTTTGACGTGGCAACGAATATTTAAAAATCAAAAAAATTTAGCTAACTCATTATGGCCGAATTACCTAAAAAATTCAGAACTTTTACACTTTTAACAATTTTAGCACATTCTTTTAACTTTTTTTTTTAAAAATGTATCGTATTACTAGTTTTTTAACAAAAACACTTTTTGATTAGTTTTAGTGACTTTTTTAGTTTACGCAGCACTGAAACTGTTTGAAATGGAATTAAATATTTAAAAACCAAACAAATAGAATTAAATTATGCAACAATACTACATAATAAATCAAACAAATTATAGAACAAAAACTGAGATTTTTGGAATAAAAACAACAACAATCTAAGTAAAAACAAAAACAATAGAATATACAAAAATGGAGACAACAAAACAATATTTTTTTTATTACATAAAAATCAACAATAAAATATTTTAAAAATTATATAATATCTCAACAATTATTCTAATTTGATTTTTCCATTAACTAAGCAATTAAACATTAGATAAGTTGTTACTATGCTCTCGAATATATAGTTTTTATAGGCAGAATACTAGCAACAACATGAAATTATTAGAGAATTAATAACAAAAGTATACAATTAATTGCATGACTCAATTTACTTTCCTATAATTAGTTATGATCTGGCCTTTTGTGCTTATAAGTGGGCCAAGGTTTCTCGTCTTGATCATTCATTGGCAAAATCTATATTGAAAACGATTGAATTGGAGATATAAAATTTGACTTGAGAATCAGTAGAGCCCACGACCAAATCTCAACCGTCCACAAGCCATCAGTTGCCAGAGATGAGTGCCTAAGTTGGCAACTTGCCATTGAAGAAAAAAATCTTATTGGACGAGAATCAGCTCTGGTGCCACGTGCCACATCAGCTAGAAAAGCCACTATATTTTTGTTAAAAAACTAGTAGTATGATACCGTTTTTTTAAAACTTAAAAAGAATGTACTAGAATTGTTAAAAGTATAAAAATTTAAGATTTTTTAGGTAATTATGCCATGATGAGTCAACAATTTTTTTTTAATTTTTAAATATTTAGTGCCACATCAGATAACTCTAGTGCCACGTCAGATAGCTCCAAAATCAACCGGAAAGTATTTTTGTTAAAAAACTAATCGTACAGTACCTTTTTTAAAAACTTGAAAGAATGTGATAAAATTGTTAAAAGTGTTAAAATTCATGATTTTTTAGATAATTAGACCATAATAAAATGAATAAAGATTTGTATCACACATAGCAGTGCATCACGAGATGACGGTTATGTCACCAACTTTTTTTAATAATTGTATTAATAATAAATATATAAATTATTTGCAAGTTACATGTGTTTAAATTGTTGTAAGACGAGTTCACCCAATACATTTTAAATTTTAGGTTCCAAATAATTTAATTAATTACTAAAAAATAAAATTTCAAAAAAATAAATTTTAATTAATATTGAGGACAATATTAGAATTACCTCCTAAAATTTTTTATCTTATAACATCACGACCCATTACATGTATCGTTGTCCTAATAATATATTCTTTAATGTTTTTCAAATAATAAAGTTTATGTTATGTCTTTGTTTTCTAATTGATTTTTTTTTGAACAAAGGTTTTTTAATTGATTTTGATCACATTGTAAATTGCAATTGTAATTCCGTCCCAATAAAATTTTTTCAACTTTGAACTCGAAATACTTCCACTTTTTTTTTCCCTCTCAAAAGTGAATGTAATATTGTTGAGAAAATATATTAAAATGGTTGTTATTCTGCCAATTCATTTGCAAACTAGCTACACAATAAAAGAATAAAGCTATATTTTTTATACATTTCAAAAAAGTCTAATATATAAAGGGAGATTCTACTATTACTTTATTTTTTAAGCACCGGTGATGTCATATTTGTATAAATGGGTTATCTAGCTTATGAAGAATAATTCAACCCATGAAAAGTAAAAAGGATTTTTTCATATATAGATCAAAACACAAAAATTTTATCAAAAAAAAATACTGACCAGCAAATCTTTCAAAATTATTTTTTCAAACAAATTCTTTTAAAAAATAACCCTAAACAAAAACACGTTTTTTCTTTTCTTTCATTCGTTCTTCTCTTTCATGTGCTCTCTCTCTCTCAAATTTCCTCCTCCTCCTCCTCATGTTGATGGTGACGATGACGGTGACGGCGATAAATCCTCTCCTCCGCTAGCTCCACTCAATATTTTCGATTTGTACTACGTTGTTCTCGCCAGAGGTGGAGGCGTAGGGCGTAGCGGCATCCGTAACGCTGTCCTTCTCTTTCGTTTCGATTTCGCGAGATGCACCGAGATTCAATAATCAATGGAGAAATTTATGTGGGTGCTTTATTCTTTTCAGTTGTATTTATCATGTTTAATGGTATGTCAGAGATTTCAATGACCATTGTGAAGCTTCCAGTGTTCTATAAGCAAAGGAATCTCTTATTCTATCCTCCATGGGCATTCTCCGTTCCACTATGGATTATTAAGATACCTATAACACTCATACAAGTTGCTCTTTGGGTGTTCCTCACTTATTATGTTATTGGATTAGATACCAATGTTGGAAAGTAACTGCTCCATAATTCACAAATAAAAATTTTCCTCTTTTTTATTGAGAACTTGCATAGCAATATTTTTTTCTTATAGCTTCTTTTTTGTCAAAAGAAAAGTTTCTTACAGCTGAACTTGCAGAGCAATGTTAGAAAGTTTACAATTCTTATGATGTATTTGTAACATTAACAAAAAAAAAAGCCAAAAAAAAAAAAAACAACAAACTGAAACAACAAAAAAATTAAAAACAATAACTGATACAACAAAACAACAAAAATAAACAAAAAATTTTGTTGTTGATTTTGTTATTGTCAATTTTGATTGTTGTTTATTTTTGTTGATTTTTATTATTTTTAAAATTATTAATAACAACATTAAGGCTATAAATAAAATTTTTACTTTTATTAGTATTAATGATAGAAATAATAATTTTTTTTATATATCTTATAACTTTTATTGTTATGTTTTTGAAAAATCAACAAATATAAACAAAGAGAAACAACAAAAACAATTGAAAGTTATAACTGAAATAACAAAATCAACAAAAAGCAACAAAAAATTGAGGTTGTTGATTTCTGTTTATTGTTGTTTATTTTTGTTATTTTTTTTGTTTTTAACAACAATCAACAAAAATAAACAAACACAAACAACAAAAATTTACAGTTGTTAATTTTTTTTAATTTTTGTTGAAATTTGTTGTTTTTCAATTATTTTTTATTATTAATAATAAAATTAAGGTCATACATAAAATTTTTACTTTTATTAGTATTAATAATAAAGATAACATTTTTTTGATATATTTCATAAATTTTTGTTATTTTTTTATTTTTAACAACAATTAACAAAAATAAACAAATAGAAACAACAAAAACAACTGAAAACAGCAACTGAAATGAAAAAAACAACAAAAATTTGCAGTTGTTGATTTGTGTTGTTTTTTTTTATTTTTTCATTATTAATAATAAAATTAAGTTCATAAATAAAATTTTTACTTTTATTAGCACTAATAATAAAACTAATAATTTTTTGATATATTTCATAATTTTTTTGTTTTTTTGTTTTTAATAAAAATCAACAAACGGAAACAAAAAAAAAATTGAAACAACAAAACAACAAAAATTAATAAAATTTTTGCAGTTGTTGATTTTTGTTTCTTTTTATTTTTTTATTATTAATAATAAAATTAACACCCTAATTTTTAGTTTAATTACCTTAATTTTTATGCTCCAAATAATTTTAAATAATTATTCTAAATAATGATAAGTTATAAAATTAAAAAAAATTATTATGTAGAATATAATATTAAAATTATTTAATATATATATATATATATATATATTTGTCACTAGACCATTTCAAATAGCCATACAATTCTTCAGCTTGCCTTTTTGCAAAAGATCATCAACCATTCTTTTCCATTGCAGTTCAGCCACTTGTCCACCATCATTATCATGCAAAGAACTAATTATTTCATGAGGCAACAAATCACCGACAACAATCTTGGATTAAAGTGTAAATTGAAAAAAATTGTAAGAAGCTGAAAGAAAAAGAAGAAGACAGCCAACGTTTAATGCACCGAATAAAAATAGCAAAAAATGTGCCAAAAGACTAAAACTAAAAAGAAAAAAGAATGAAAACTAAAAATGAAAAGTGAAAAGATAAAATTGAAAAAAAAATATGGGCTAGATTGCTAACGAAATTAAAATGGTCAAAGGGTACATGAGGTGAAATTTTCTCAAAGTAAAAAGCATCCCATTGGCCTATAATACATTACGACCCATCAATTCAATATTGAAGCTCAGCCCAACAATGATGATATCCAAATGGTTATTTCAAATTGATCCATGATGAACAATGTGTTGGAAAAATTGTTGAGTGCTACCAGCACAAAGAAGATGGAGAAAAAGTAGAAAGCAGTTGAGAGCTATTACACCATGAAGGAGAACTTTTAGGGGAAATAAGGATAAGTGGATACTAAAGTGCTTTATATTATTAAAAATATTGAAAAGTACCGTTATTGTTCATCTATAAATTTAGAAATAAAGGGAAAGAAAAGGACACACATCAAGATCATCAAAGACACATCACTAAAATACAAATAAAACAACAGAGAACAATTCCATTTTCAAGCACAAAACATTAAGCTTCTAAATTTGTCCATTGTTGTCATCATTTCTATATTCTTGTAGCTCTCTTGAACATTATCAATGTAGACGGCGGGGTATAGCGCGCGCCCAAGTTTATTGCAACTGCGACACTGTTTGAGCTTAGGGCTCTAGGGAACACACTAACCACTGTCACAAAGACATGGCGTGGAGATGAGGAGTCGCCACCCAGGGTAATAACTGGGACAAATCGAAAGTGGTGGTAACTCGATTCTCTAATACAAGCTAG
>CATIWM010042523.1:0-19083 GCA_949671775.1 Mallotus repandus | reverse complement strand
GTGAATTTATATTGGTCAATCTTTGCCTTGGTGCTTTTATTGCTTTTGTCTTTGAGGTTTGCTCTGCATTTACCATTAACTGATTCTTCAACTTTTTGCACCAAACATGTGCTACTAGAATCAATGGATCATAATAAACTCTTGCATCACCACTCCACCACACACATACACCATAACTATGCATTACCAAAATATCAAATTTTCAGCTGTTATACTGTTAAAATTCCATCAATACAATACTATTCACCGCTCTTATTCACAAAATAAAGGAACACACCAAAGAAAGTAAACTTTAACACACCAAAACTTGCAAAATTCAAACTTTTTTTATTTAAAGTAGTAGCTATCAAGCTAGCTTTCAAAACTCAAAAAGCAAATTATTGCCACTAAGTGGCAAATTCCTAGCCAAAGGCCAGTAACTTTTTTATTTATTTAACTTTCATTTTTCCACTCAATGGGAAATATTTTTCAATTCCAATGCAAAAATAGTCCCTCCCTAAACTTAGTATTATAAGTGAATCCAATATAAAGAATGCATTAAAAACTTTTTTTCCATTAATTTTAATTTCAATTAGTAATATTGCATCAGTTACCTCTTTATTATAATGAGCCTTAGTGTATAAAGGCTTTATATGATTTGTCATCTCCATAGATGGCTTTTTAAAAACCATCCTCTTAGTTTGATCCTGTCTAGTGGCCTAAATAGTTATGCTACGTAAAGGATGTTCCACCTTGTTTTTTGAATCATATCTTTCTTAAACTCCTTTTTGTTCAAAATTAAACTCTCTGTAGCTTTAGGCCTAAACTTGGCCTTAGCATGAGGTTGGACCTCATGTTCCTTCTATCTCCTCTTAGCTACTCTTTGTCTCTACAACCTTCTTTTCTGTGCACAAGATCAAGGTTGAGGAAAATTCTTGTACACCACCCTACGCAATTGCTTGTTTGGTGGAACAGGTGGTGGCACCACAAATTCATTGTTGATTTTTAATGCAGGTCTTTTATCCTTCCTTGGCATCAATTTATGGTTATTTTTAAAGGAATTTGGAGCATATGGCCTTTTGTTTAGTGCTAAAAATTTCATGTGAGGAATTGGCTTCCAATAGCTCCTGAGTCCATTTGATTTGTTATTAGAAAACTGAACCACCTCCTCTTGTTCTCTAATTTTCTTTTTTAAATCCAATAATGTTTTCAGATCTATATTGATAGAATTGGTTGAAGCCACTAAGGAAAGTAGATTTTTTCCTATAAGCATTGCCTCTTTCTTTACAGTCAGGTCTACTCCCTCCCTTAGCGGTTGAGGAGAAGGTGAATTGGCACTTGAGGTGGGATGTTACCCTTTGTGCTTTGTCCTTGGGGAATTGGTTTTTGGCCCTGGAGAATTAGTGTTCGATCTTGAGGAATTGTTTGTTCCTCATGAGAAATATTATCCCCAGGGCTTTTTTATTGCTGAACAACCTCCTGATTATGAATCTTAGGCTGCAAGCCTAAATTTGTCTTACTGTCATTATCATTAATATGGACTCCTTCAGTGTTCTTATTAGTAGATGAATATTCAGGCTTTTTTTTAGGCTACATCACCATTTCTAAGGGACATTTGTGACTTTCCTCCTTGGAAAGTTATTCATTCATTTTGACAAATAAACTCATGATCTCTTGTATAGCTTTTTGAATAGTAGAATCTATTTATAACATTGAATCATGAATCAATTTCAAACCTTCTACATAAATAGCCTGAGCATTAACCTCTTTATTACCAGTATTAGTAGTCTCCAATTTTTGGCCTATCGAGCTAGTAGGTACCTCGATCCAAAAGTGATCTTGAAGCACCAAGCCTCTATTAATTTGCTTCGATAAATCACCTGTTTCTTTTAGGCAAATTATTGGTCCAGTAACCAACTTTAAAAAAAATTCACTTCTTAATCTATTCATCTGGTTGGAACATGTCCCATCGAGTGTGCTAAAAGATTGATGGTTATTTTTTAAAAAATGGATCGGCTTAAGTGTGCCGGAGGAAATTTTTTTCAATTGATTTCTAACTTCTTTTAGACATTTTGCAGGTTTCGAAACTCCTTTACTACAATTTGTTTGGATTGCAATTTCAAATTAAATTAAAGAGTGTTGAAAAGACAATGAAAAGGAAATTTTGAATTGCATAGGAAGCTATTACACATTAAGTAGAACAATAAAACAAAGCTTGCAAAATAAGAAATAAATAGTGATTTGCTAATTTGATTGACTATGACTGAAATTGAAAAATTTATTTGGTGATCATTGTTGATGATGATGATTGTATATTTTTGTTGCTCTTCTTATATATAGCGTTGCTGCTTGTAAGTTTTTAATGGGAGTTCTAAAGATTTCAATTGCATCAACTCCTTTAGACTCCACAACTAACTTCTAGAATATTCTTATATCTTTTTTATGTCATCTTCCCCAGAAACTTCTCATGGGTTGGATTTCTTGTTTAGATTTTATGGGCCCAATAAAATTAATTATAAAAAAATTATTTTAGGCTCAAACACTATCTATCAATCAAAATAATTTGTCATTACTTAAATCTTAAAATTATATATTTATATTTTAATACTAAAACTACAAAATATAATAATAATAATAATAATAATAATAATAATTTTTATTTTTACAAATAGCATATTTTATATTTTGAATTGCACGATCATCGTCCAACTTATCAAGCTTATATTTAAAATATATATATGAGTAAAAATTAATATTTTTCTTAAACTAATTGTATTTTATAATAGCAAATAAAAATATTATTTAGAGAAATATATGCACTTTTTAATATTTTAATTTATTGTGAAATATCTAAATTTAAATAGATTTTACATAAATTTTTTAGTGAGTAAAATCTAATTTTATTAAAGTCTTAAATAATTTATCTTTTAATTTTTATTGAAGATGTTCAATAATACCATATAACAACAATATTAAAAACCACTGAGTGCTCTTCAATTAAATGGTAACCATTAATGGATGAAACATTCAACCAAATAAAAGTTAATTTCTTGCTACAGTCAACATGCTTTCAAAAACTAAATGGCCAAATACATTATTTCACCCCTGAACTTCACTCCTTTGATCTATAAAACTTCTTAACTTTCTATTTAACCTATTATATCTTTTAACTTTTATTTTATATCTCTTTCACCTCTAAATATATAGCTTTTGGTTCTATTTACCTTGTAATATGCCAGGTGGAGTGGAGAGTGATTATAGTTGCCTTTGAGCATGTGAAGTAATAAAATTTTGCTAATGTGTGCCTAAAAAGTTTAAAGAATTATAAAATAAAGTGAATAATAATAGAGGACTAAAATGAACAAAATTTTAAACTTTTATTACAATTACACCATCTTCAACCTTTTGCCTCTAGCCATCATCAAATGCATGTGATTAAAAATTTCATATACCATACAATTTTTAAAAAAAGTCTACAATTTTAAAATCTCATTACATACAATCAAACACAACTAATCTACAACATTAATTTAAAATATGATTAATTTATTAATTGAACTAAAAATAATCCAATATCAATTATATAAAACAAGAAGTAAATAGAGAAATAAATCACTTGAATCATAACCAACAAAATTAAAAAGGAAGAAGGATAGCAAAGATATCAAAAGATGGTAGTCTTTGCATTTCTTTTAGCAGGTGCAATATAAAATATGAAGTAATAACAATGGGATATAGAAGCATGCTCTCCATGCTGCAGTTCGTCTCAATCGATGACTTGAAAATGAGATGAGAGAGGCGTGTATTTCTGCCCAGGGATTCAAAATAGAGAGAAATTATGTTGAGCTGGCTCTCAATCAAGACTTGGGTATGAAACTTAGGCTGGTGGTGGATTAAATAAGAAACTTGCAACTCTGGTGATGGACTTGGTTATTACCGATCAGGATTAGTTGTGGTCTGCGAGAGGGGCTAGAAGTGTTCTACCATCTATCTAACAGTAATAAAATAAGAAAATTAGATTGAAGCTAATACATTATTTTTTATTAATTAATTATTGAGTGGTAATATTTTAATTTTAAGAAAACAATTATATTTTTTTTCTAATTTTAAAGCTTGTTTCATAGCAATTAGTTTCCACGTTAGCTTAAATTTCTCCATGTTAACTCAAATGATTTTCACGCGTTGATGTCTTGTGTTTGGGGGTGTATTTAAGCTAAATTGAAACTTTGAAGGTTATATAGGTTAAATTGAAAGTTGAGAGGTATCATGGACCAAAGGGGTAAAGTTTAGGGGTGAAACAATACATCTAGCCAAAAGAAAATTAATAATTCCATTTTCTCATCATCTAACATATATATATATATATTATTTTAATTAAGTCCTATAAGAATTTTTTTTTACAATCAAGTTCTATAAATTTTAAAAAGACTTTCTGTTAGTTAACCCTTGAAATCAAACTTTTTTTTACATTTCGTCTTAAAACTATAAAAAAAAATGTTATTTTCCATATGCAAGAGGCCCTAAAGGGGGGTGAATAGGGAAAATTAAAAATTAAAAGAAAATTAAAGCTTAATCAAGAATCAAAGAAGAGTTTACATGAAAGAGTAAGTGAAGAACTCAACAACATAAGATTTAAGGAGTTCGATTCACAAATGAATCTGTGTCTCCACCTAACTTATTCCCAAGTTAGGATTTTTAACACCCACTCCAATCTTATTAATCTAGATTGAGTTTACAAGAGTTTTTATGGCTCAACTCTAACCTTTACAACATAATGAGCTTTTGAAGGCTAAGCTCTAACCAAACAATCAATCACAAGTGTTTGAGGCTTACACTTGCACCTAAACCACTACCATTAACTCCTCACTTCCCTTTTTCAACCCAAGAAAGAAGATGAAGAAGAGCCTAGCACACAACCAATCACTCAATTTCAATGAGAATTTTAAGAATAAAGAAAATTGTTCAAAGAATTCAATTGCTCAACCAACTTGTCTAACTTCTTAAATGAAGTTCCAAGGCCTTAATTTATAGTTAGAGAGTGAAAAATAGTTGCTAGAAACCATTAATTTTGTCCCCAACCTTTTTTTTTCCTTTATTTGATGCAATTTCAGCTTTTATAGGATTTCAGATGCTCAAGATCGTGAGCTTAGGCTCAGGATCATGAGCGCTGGAAAATATGATTGTTGCTTACAAAATTTGACAATTGGAGATGCTCACTATTGGCTTGGGATGATGAGTGCACACTTGGGATGGTGAGGGTGGTGCTCAGGATCGTGAGCGTATCAGCCTTCTAACTCAAATTTTGGCCATGATGCACCTATGGATTGTGAGGGTACCCTCCTAATCGTGAGGGTACACTCAAGATCCTGAGTGTACCCTCAGGATTATGAGTGTAACCTGGCCTTACGAAACCTTACCTGTTTTGCCTCCAAATGAACTCCTTTCCACTTGGTTCACTTCCTATGCTTTATAGGACATGTGTAGAGGTCTTTGAAGGCTTCAAATGTATTTTAAATTTCCATAAACATGTTCCAAAGCTCAGTCAATTAACTTTGCTTTCATTGAGTGTATTTGAGTACCTATGCTTATAATCACATTTAAACAAAGACCATTAGTAGGCTAAATATGTTTGTTAAAGTCAAAATAAGGATAGATTAACACTTGATCATGCAAATGTTCAACAATCTCTCCCTTTTTAAATTTGATAAACAATTTTGAATGATAAGGAAAAACATAAGTGAAAGTGCGTGCAACCTTGCTTAAAATGATCCCCTAGACATATACTAAGGGGTTTCAAGATTTTTAGTATTCTCCCCCTCAATATATGCTTGGGTGGTTAAAAAAATTTGGCTTTCAAAGACATAGGCATATGTATTTAAATGACTCATGGTGAATGTCTTCATTCAATCATTTAAATAATCCAATAAAGCATCAACTATGCACATAAATTTAACCATTAAATATTCAAGTCATTAATTCAAATATTCTAATGTTAAAAGTGGATATTAATTCAAATATCACGTAAAGAAAAATTAGTCATTCAAATATCCAAGTCATTAATGCAAATATTTGAAATATCCAAGTCATTAATTCATAATTCAATATTCATATTTAAATTCATCATTCAAAATCTCATTCTTCTCCTCCTTTTGTCAAAGGAAAAAAAAGACTAAAGATTTTTTTTTAAAAAGGCTTAAATTGATAACAAGATCATTCCAAGTACATTGACATGACTAACATAATGAAAAATTAAGATTAAAAGTCATAACTAATAACATAGGAAGAAACATACACATTGAACATAGAAAATTTAGTCCATAAGATGCAAAAAGGAAATATAAGAGAAATGCATGAAAAAGAGGAGGTCCTAAAGAAAACTAGGCTTGATCATGTCCATCACCACCATGGCTTTGATCTTCATTACCTTCTTGAGATGGTGGATGAGACAAAGGTGCCCATTAGTATTAATAGCCTTATTGCTCATATAGATAGTGAACATCATATTGCAAATGAGTGATATGATTGTCCACTTGATCAAAGCGAGAATTGAAATGATTTTCCACTTAATCAAAACGAGCATTAAAGTTTGTTTCCATCAATGACATATGATTAAAGAGATCACCAACTCATTAAGGCTCATTGGCATAAACTTGAGCACTTCTAGTTCTCTTCCTTTGATGAGCTTGAGGTTGTGCTTATATATCATTAATGCCTTGAGAGGTAAAGTGATCAATCTCATCAAAATACTCTTTAAGCTCTTCATCCATGGCTTGGGAAACTTCTTCATCTTTCCAAAACCACATGTTATAACTCTCTTAAGTTACTTGAAATTCTTGATAAAGTTATTGCCAAGAAGGGTAGAAGGATGAGATTTTAGATAATTTGGATTGATGTTGAAATAGGTGGCAATTTTAGTAATGAACCATCCTACGCACAAGTTCCCTGAAGCACTATCACTAAGTAACCACAACTTCCATTAGAAGACTTTACCCATCTCAATTTTAATGTCATTAACCATACAATGAAGTAAGAAAAGGTCTTCAAAGGATATGACCTTATGGCTTTCGGTCCCTTGCATTAATAGAATATGTAAGAAACCTTTAAATATGCCAAAGGGCTTTGGATTGGATGGAAGAGGACTTTATATGACCTGCATAGAATCTAAATGAGGGGTTTTTGCAATGTTGGACCCAAAAATTATATGGGGACCAAAAGGTGTTTATTTGAGTGAGGCCTCCTTGAGTGAACCAAAATAAATCATCAAATTATTGGGCAGTTAAGAATCTATCCTCCCACCCAGTCTAAATCTCATGCTATTAAGGGGGTTGTGATTATCAAAGGAATGAGTTCTAAGGCAAAAAGATGATAAAAACTTAATAACCAATTGGGGTCATGTAAGTCTAATATCAAAAGTAATTATGGAGAGTCCTAACTTATTAAGAAGGGTGTTCACCTCATCAAGGCATCCAAGTTCTTCAAGCATGGTTTTGCACATATATCTTGAAGGAATTAGATTCCTTTAGGAAAATGCTTGCGCCCTTTAACAAATTTTAGCATTGGTGTAGAAGATTAGAGGGGTTGCTCTAGGATGCTTTTTAGTGGCCCTTCTTGGAGGAGGAGAAGGTGATGAGGCTTGCCTTGATGATTTTATAGTAGCGATTATTAAAATGAAGACAAAAATAATAAAAATATGTGATCATGGTGCAAGAAAAGAATGTAGGAGAAGGAGAATGGAAATTGCAAGAACTTAAAAATAAAAAATTATAATGGGTAAGAGAAGTGAAGAAGAAAAAGTTAAATGGGAATTGTTCATAGGAGGAGGGGGGTTTATATAGATGAATTTAATCAAATATGGCCCTTGGATGATGAAAAAATGAGTGGGTATGATGTATTGGTCATTAGAGGTTTGAAGGAATTTGAAAAACTAAAAAAAAAAATCAAAAGGACACAAAAAATGGACCAGGTTTCAAACCTGTCCTACACTCACGGTCTGCTCATGATCCTGAGCATGGCAGCATCTGATGCACCAACGGTCACGAGCTGCACTATTAGGTGCAATGGCTCATGACAATATATTCTGTTTGCCCCCTGAACTTTTGAATTCTTTTCAATCACGTCAAAAAATGTTGCAATTTAGTCCAAACGGATTTAATTGTCAAAAGAGAAAAAATTATTTAAATGCAAGATGATTTTAATCAAAACTAGGGCCTTGTTTAAAGATAATTTAGCATGTAAATGGAGATTTTTATGGACACATTAATTTTTGCTATTTTTAAATAATTAATTAATTGAATTAATTTCAATAATTAATTATTAAATAGCAAAATAAAAGGATCACATTTAGGAAAATAAAAGTTTCACATAAAAAATCCACTTTAATTCAAAAATAAAACGCACATATAGGAAAATTAATTGCTATAAAAAATTCAAATATAGGCAATTTTTAAATATCTTGACTATGAGCTAATTGCACAACAAAATTTAAGGATATGCATTTTAAAATCATAAACATCAAGAATAGTTATAAATATCAAAAATAACCAAATAAATATGTTAACGGTCATATGAGATCAAATTTAAGGAAACTTATTCACTATCACAAGCATTTTAACATATGAGAATGCATATAATGATGAATAAAAATTATAGAAAGCTAAAAGATGCAACAATTGATCATATAATGATCACAAGTATTCAAAACAATTAAATGGAGAGGCAGGAAGAAATCAACACAAGCTAGCACCATCTAGCATCCCAAGTTCAAGCTTAATGAAGTTCATTCGATCTTCACCAAGTGGATGCACAAACTCAAGATTAATGTGATCTTCTTGAACATGATCCCTAAGAAAATGATGTCTAATATCTATGTGCTTTGTTCTAGAGTGTTGGATGAGATTTTTACTTAAATTAATAGAACTTGTGTTATCACATTTAATAAAAATTTGATCAATAATTATGCCATAGTCCCTTAGTTGTTGTTTTTGCCACAATACTTGTGAGCAACAATAACTCACCGCTACATACTCAGCTTTGGCAGTGGACAAGGCAACCAAGACTTATTTTTTACTAAACCAAGACACAAGACATTGTCTTAGAAATTGAATAGTCTCAAAAGTGTTTTTTCTATCTAATAAGCTTCCGGTAAAATCCGCATCAGAAAAACTAACAAGATTAAAAGAGGGACTCGTAGGATACCAAAGTCCTAAATGCAAGGTTCCAACTAGGTACTAAAGGATCCTTTTAATAGCATTAAAATGAGACTCTTTGGGATTAGATTGAAACCTAGCACATAAGCATGCATCAAATATTATATCTGGTCTACTACCAGTTAAGTAAATGAGGGATCTGATCATACCTCTATAGAGCTTCTCATCAACTGGTTTTCCATTTTCATCCTTGGAGTGTTTGGTGGTGGTGCTTATTAGAGTCTTACTAGCTTTGGCTCCTTCCATACCAAAATTTTTGAGGATGTCCCTTGTGTATTTTTCTTGGTAGATGAAAATCCCATCCTTGCATTGCTTGATTTGAAGACAAAAGAAGAATATGAGTTCACCCATCATGCTCATCTCAAATTCCCCTTGCATTAACTTAAAAAACTCTTCACACTAGCAATGATTAGGAGCACCAAATATAATAGCATCTATATAAATTTGTATAACAAGCAAATCATTAATGGATTTTTTAATGAAAAGAGTTGTATTTACTTTTTCTTTAGAGAATCCTTTCTTTATTAGAAAGGTGCTCAACCTTTTATACCAAGCTCTAGGAGCTTATTTTAATCCATAAAATGCTTTTGGATAGTTTAAAAACATGATTTGGAAATTCAAATTTCTCAAAATCTAGAGGTTGTTCAACATATATTTCTTCTTGAATGAAACCATTCAAGAATGCACTCTTAACATCCATTTGAAATAGTTTAAAATCCATGTAAGATGCAAATGTAAGTAACATTCTATTAGCCTCTAAACTTGCAAGAGGGGTAAAAGTTTCATCATAATCAATGCCTTCTTCTTAATTATAACCTTTGGCCACTAATCTAGCTTTGTTCCTAGTTATGACACCTTATTCATTCATCTTATTTCTAAACACCCATTTGGTGCCTATAATAGGATGATATTTAGGTCTAGGAACCAAAGTCCAAACCTTGTTTCTCTCAAATTTATTTAACTCTTCTTACATAGCAAGAAACCAAAATTCATCACCCAAAGCATCATCAAACTTTTTGGGTTCAATTTGAGAAATGAAGGCCAAATTCATAATAGATTTAAGATGAGATCTAGTGGCTACCCCTTTTGAAGTGTCACATATGATGTGGTCCTTGGGATGATCCTTCTTGAAATTCCAATCCTTAGGACGCTCCTCCTTCAAAGTAAGTTGAGGAACTTCTTCTTGTTCACCTTTTTTTGGACTTGTTAGTTCTAAGGGCTTGTTAGCATCCTTTTCTTAAAGATTCATCTCTAAAAATTTATCTACAACATCATTAACACTACCAAAATCCTTTCTAGGATCAAGTGGGTTAGATTCTTAAAAAACAACATGCATTGACTCTTCAACTACTAGAATTCTCTTATTAAAGACTATATGTGCGTTGCTAGAGGTGGAATAGCCTAGGAAAATTCCTTCATCGGCTTTAAAGTCAAATTTCCTAAAGTTTTCCATAGTGTTTAATATAAAGCACTTGCATCCAAACACTTTAAGATATAAATTTTGGGTTTTCTATTGTTCAACAGGTCATAAGAAATTTTATTTAAAATTAGTCTTTTGAAAACTCTATTTGCTATATAGCAAGAGGTGTTAACGACTTTTGCCTAAAACTATAAAGGTAAATTATACTTATGAAGCATAGTTTAAGCCATTTCCATTAGAGTTCTAGTCTTCCTTTCAACTACCCATTTTGTTGAGGTGTTCTAGGAGAAGAGAAGGTGTATAAAATACCATTTTCATTGCAAAAGTTTTTGAAAAATTCATTTTCAAATTTGGTTCCATTATGACTTCTAATAGTTGAAATGCAAAAGCATTTTTCCTTTTAAACTCTTTTTGAAAAACTTTTAAAAGCTTGAAATGCATCATTTTTATGAGTAAGAAAATATACCCAAGAGTATCTAGAGTAATCATTAACTAAAACGTATGCACAATGCATTCTACCCAAGCTAACTACGCTAGTAAGACCAAACAAATCTATATGAAGTAACTCTAATGGCCTAGAGGTAGACATATTATTTTTGAGCTTAAAGGATGTCTTGGTTTACTTTCCTTTTTGACAAACATCACATGTCTTATCCTTGATGAACTTAATCTTGGGTAATCCATTCACAAGTTCACTTTTACTAAGATTATCTAAAAGCTCAAAGTTAGCATGTCCTAACCATCTATGCCAAGTCCATGCATCATGTGAAATAGCTATAAGACATTTAAACTCTTTGTTTCCTACTTTATTTAAATCAGTATCATAAACATTATCAACCCTTTACCACTAAATATCACTTTGGCATTATCAAGATTACTAATAAAGCAATTTTTAGGGTAAAAAGTTACCTTATTACCCATATTACATAATTGGCTAATACTAAGCAAGTTATGTTTTAAGCCATCTACCAAGAGAACATAATGAATAGATAAGGACTGAGGGTTACCAATTTCTCTAATGCCAACTATCTTTCCTTTAGCATTGTCCCTAAGAGTAACACATCCTCCATCCTTAGCTTCAAGCTTGGTAAATTGCTCATTGTCACTATTCATGTGCCTTGAGCATCCATTATCAAGATACCACTTGCTTTTCTTCTTTGTGGATTTTAGGCACACCACACAAGGAAATTTTAAACCTTCTTTTGAACCCAAACCTTAGTTGGTCTAGGTTAGTTAGCATCAACATAGTCCAAAGGCAATAATTTAAATGCAATTTTCTATAATAGCACACATTGCTGGTGTGTCTTAGTGTCATACAATAGAAGCACCTTATATTAGAAAATCTCTTAGATTTTGGAGCAAATGAGGATCTCACATTTGAGTTATGCACATTACTCTTATGAGGAGTGTTTCTTCTAAATTGTGCATGAAAATGTGGAGTTTATTTTCTAAGAAATGCTTGTGATCTAGGATGAGTGTGGTTCATATAAGCACATGTGTGTGTATGGTGTTGAGGAGTTGCATGGTTAGGAATAATTCTTCTTATATATAAATAGGCATGCTTAGGTTGAGGTCTTTTGGCTTATACCTTAGACCTTTAAGTCAAGATTGGTTGAGTCTTATTATACTTAACATTGACTTTAGAAGATGGAGACTTATTAGCCTTCAATGCTTGAGTCTCAAGGGGATTAAAAGTAGAGGGAGAGGGATCACTAAAGGCTTTAACAAATTTAATTTTTGATGATGATGAAGATGATGATTCATTTGTGCATCCAAGTCCATGGGTGCTTCCATGGATTCTTTGTGATTCAAGAAGATTATCCAAAGTCTCTATTCCATTCTTGAATTTGGAAATGGAACTTTTCAATTCCACTATTTCTCTTGAAAGCTTTTGATTTTCATTATTAGCTTTCTTGTGTTCCTCATTCAAGGAGATAGAGGTTCTTATATTATTAACAAGTTTTTCATTTGATAAAATAAGTTTAGAAATGTCATTTTTTAGGTTTTAAAATTCTTTGGATAAATTTGAGAGCTCATGTTTATAGAGCTTTTTCTTAAAAAGCAACCTCTTGCATTTAAGCATAAGTTTGCTCATAATTAAGCTCTCGTCATCATTATCACAATCATCATAATTATCACAAGAAAAATAAGAAGTGGATGGTTCCTTATTATTGTCCTCAAGAGCCATGAAGGAAAGATTTACTAATTCTTGTTGCTCCTCTTCCATTTTTTTATTTGGAGGAGTCATCTCATGAAGCTTTGAATGCCTTTTTCTTATCCTTTGCTCCCTTGTTCTTGAAGTTCAAATTTGGGCACTCACTTCTAATATGTCTGGGCTTTTTTCATTCATAGTAAGTCACCTCTTTGTTCCTCTTCCCATCTTCTTTCTTGTATACTCAAGTTCTTGAAGAGTTCTTTCTTCTCAAGAATTTTTAAAGTTTCTTGTGAGCATGACTATGTCAACCTCTTCATTACTAAAATTCTTCAAGGCTCTCCTCTTCACTATCATCTTGTGATGCCTTTAAAGCAATATTTTTCTTCTTTTCTTCCTTTTTATCTTCTAATTGTTTCAATGTGAGCTCATATGTCTAAAGCTTGCCAATAAGTATGTTAATTGAAATCTTTGACAAGTCATGGGCTTCTTCAATAGAAGTGACTCTAGATTTCCAATCCTTCTTGGAAATAATTCTAAGAGTCTTTGTATTAATTTCTTCCTTGGAATAGTATTTTCCAAGCTTCTTCAATGTGGTAAGAAGAGCATTAAGTCTATTAGTCATTTTGGTGATGGATTCTTGGGGCTTCATCTTGAAGAGCTCATACTCATACACATGTAGTTGAACCTTCTTGCTTCTTACTTGAATGTTGCCTTCATAATGGTTCTTAAGTGTTTCCCAAATTTCTTTAGCTAATTGACAATATTGAACCTTGCCACCCTCTTCTCTAGATATGGAAGCAAGCAAGATTGTCATTACTTTCTTTTTTTTGTAGTTTGCTTCTTTTTGGTCTTGGGTCCATTGAGTTCTATCAATAAGAATTTTCACATTGTCTAGTGTGGCTTTAGGAGGCTCCCAACCATCAAGAATAACTTCCCACATTCTAATTAAATCACTATCAATATATAACTCCATTTTAAACTTCCAATGAGGATAATCACTCCCATTAAAGAAAGATTTTAAAGAATAGAAGTTCACACTCACTACCCATGACCTAACCTTCTTGCAATTAAATACCAAGAAGTTTATCTTTGATACCATTGAAAGAGGCCCTAAAGGGGGGTGAATAGGGCAAAATAAAAATTAAAAGAAAACTAAAGCTTAATCAAGAATCAAAGAAGAGTTTAGATGAAAGAGCAAGTGAAGAACTCAATAACACATGACTTAAGGAGTTCGATTCACAAATAAATCTACGTCTCCACTTAACTAATCCCCAACTTAGGATTTTTAACACCCACTCTAATCTTATTAATCTAGATTGAGTTTACATGAGTTTTTGTGGCTCAACTCTAACCTTTACAACATAATGAGCTTTTGAAGGTTAAGCTCTAACCAAACAATCAATCACAAGTGTTTCAAGGCTTACACTTGAATCTAAACCACTAATATTAACTCCTCACTTCTCTTTTTCAACCCAAGAAAGAAGATGAAGAAAAGAACTAACCTAGTATACAACCAATCACTTAATTTCAATGAGAATTTTAAGAATAAAGAAAATTGTTCAAATAATTCAATTGCTCAACTAACTTGTCTAACTTCTTAAATGAAGTTCTAGGGCTTTAATTTATAGTTGGAGAGTGAAAAATAGTTGTTGGAAATCGTTAATTTCATCCCAACCTCTTTCTCCTTCATTTAATGCAATTTCAGCTTTTGCAAGATTTCAGATGCTCGGGATCATGAGCGTAGGCTCGGGATCATGAGCATTGAAAAATATGACCATTGCTTACAAAATTTGACCACTGGAGATGCTCACTATTAGCCAGGATCGTGAGCGTATCAGCCTTCTAACTCAAATTTTGGCCATGATGCACCTCGGGATCATAATGTTGAGGGTACACTCGAGATTGTGAGGGTACCCTTAAGATCATGAGCGTAGCCTGGCCTCACAAAATCTTACATGTTTTGCCTCCGAATGCACTCCTTTGCACTTGGTTCACTTTCCATGCTTTATAGGACATGTGTAGGGGTCTTTGAAGGCTCAAATGTGGTTCAAATGTCCTCAAACATATTCCAAAGCTTGGTCAATTAACTTTGCTTTCATTGAGTGTAATTGTGTACCTATGCTTACAATCACACTTAAACAAAGACCATTAGTGGTCCAAAATTGTTTGCTAAAGTCAAAATAAGGGTAGATTATCCCTTGATCATGCAAATATTCAACGCAATATTTTAAATAAATATTATTTTTATTTTTATTTTTGACTTCTTTTATTATTTAACTTTCATATTCACTATAAACTCATTAAAATAATTTTTTAAAATAAAAATAAAAATTATATTTCTCTTATATTATTAGTTATATTGACAGCGATAAATAAAACTAATTAAATATTTTTAGTCATTTTCAAATTTACAATTTTAATTAATATATCATAAATGAGTAAATATTTTTTATAAGGAAAATACTCATCTAGTGTTGCCAATATTATAACTTATGTTAGATTCCAAAAAAAAATTAAATTCAATCAAATTTAAATTAGAAATTTTTTTTAAAAATATTTGTTAAATTAGGTTATTTTATAATAAATATTTGAACAATAAAATAATTTAGCATATTTTTATTATAATTGTAATTGTTATAACAAAATATAATTAATTTAAACTAAAATATAACAAAATTTTCAATTTTATCTTAAATTAATTATATTCTATAATAACAAATAAAATTATTAATTAAAATATATTATTTTTCAAATATTTTCTGTAAAATAGCCCAATTTAAAAATTATTTTTAAAATCATCTAATTAAGATACAACTCAGTTCAAAATTTATTTAAAATATGATACAAATTATAATATTGACAAAATTAAATGAGTTTATCAAAATATAAAAATATTTATCCATTTAAGATATATTAATTAAATTTTATATTTCAAAAATTTCAAATACTTAATTAATTTTATTTATCATTGTTAATAATATAATAATTTAAGAAAAAATATTTTATAATTTTAAATTTTCTTGAAATTATTTTAATGAGTTACATAGTTATTATATAAGTTAAATAATAGAACTAGTTATAAATAAATAAATAAAGATATTATTTACTTAAAATATCAAAAATTATATTTTGTATATAGTTTTAGGACTGAAAAATATATAAAAAAAATATTTCACTTTGAGAGTTGACTAATGAAATTTTTTTTTAAAACTTATAGAATTTTACTGTAAAAAAATTTTCCTATAGGACTTAAGTGTGTGTATATATATATGTGTGTGTGTGTGTGTGGCCCGCAACAGAAGCCCAATGATGAGAATTAATAAGCACCGGATGCAAGACCTGACCCAAAACTCTCTTGAAAATGGACTAAAGGCCCTAAATTCTATTAGAAGTGGACTAAAGATTTAATTTTTAAGGAAATAGGCTCGAACCAAGCCCAAGATCTATGTAGCCCAATAGATAGCCTCCTGGCCTAGGATCATAGAGGTGATGCCTGACTGATCAGGCGTTGCCACAACGATTTGGGAGCACTAAGGCGACACCTCTTCACTGAAGCGCCGCCTTAGTAGCTTCATTTTGTTTCTTAAAATAAAGCATTTATGGCTACTGAAATGCCAAGATTTAATGTATTTATGTTGACACGTTCCTAACAGTAAGGAGAAACGTTAGAGAGAAGAGGAAGTGGGGGGTTAGAGAGTTAAAGAGAGAGTAAAAGGGAGAGAAGAAGAGGGGATTGATAAAAGAGAAAGAAAAACAAAAAATAAAAGGAGATTTTGAAGATAATTTAAAGAGTTGAAACGGAAGAGAAGCTAGAAACAAAGAAAGAGGAAAAGAAAATACAAGTCTAAGTCCAGGGAGTCCATTTTTTTAAAGGAAGAAGGTCGGTGCCTACATTTTCACAGTGCTTCGATCAGAATCCATCTCTGAGGGCTACAATTAAGAGCACAAACCAGTCCAAAGTAGTAAGGCTCCTATTTTCTATTGGTTTTATGAATTATTAAGCATATTTTGCTTTGTTTAAGAAAAATTTTTATGTTTGAAATGTAATCTCTCATAAATTTGTGCACATTTAGTTGATATAGTTTCACAATTATTCTAGCTTTTAATTCTGGTTTGAAAGAGAAAGAAATAAGTTTTTTGTTATTCAGTAAATCAACACTAAGGCGATGCCCGATCGAAGAGGCATCGTCTCTATGTCTTAAAGCGATATAATTTTGCCTCTGTGACATAAGGTGACACCTGATTAATCAGGCGTCACCACATTTTTTTCTGTCTATTTTTCTTTATTTTTTTATTAATTGTTTGAGCTTATTAATTTACTTATTTTTAATGCAATTCTTTTTTGTGTTTTTTATGATCTATGATATCCTTACTTTGAATATTTTTTTACTAATATATGTGTTTCCTTATGTTTTAGAGTTTGTTTCTTTGTGTGATTGTTAATTTATATTCGTTTTAACTTTGATTTTATTATATATTTTATGCATTTTGTGTCTTTATATTTCTGTTTTTTTATATTCCAGATTTTTGTTACTTTTTTTTGAGAGAAGATTTTGTTACTTTATTCCATCGCCTTAATATTTCTTAATTAATAAAATCTTTATTTATCTAATTTTTATTTTATGAAATTGACTTGATGGTTTGCTCTTGTAGGTTTTTTAAATTTTGGTGGAGCTGACTTATTTTATTTTCAGGAATTATTATGGTGATAGTTAATTACCAAGTTATGACCTAAATTTAGTAGAGTTATTTAGATTTATTTTATTTATTTTGCAATAAAGAGTTCTAATTCATTTCTCTTTATGTTGTGTTTTGGTTTATTTTATTTCATTTATTATTTTTGATGTATGTTTAAAGGGTTGTAATCTTTTTTCCTCCCCCTATTTCTTTGCATGCGAACTTTAATTTATTTTTATCTTATGTTGTTGATACAATTGTGAATGTTGTGGATCACAAAAAAATTGCATTTAATTGGAATTAAATCCAAACTTGGACTTCATTGTAAAAAAAAATGGATGATTGTTCGGAGGTAATTGTAAATTGCATGTTAATAAAGAAATAATTAAAGATAATAAAATACAAGACACAAACAGAGACCAACTGTAAGGTTAGGTTGGCATTCAAAAAGCCCATACCTAGTTTCTGAGCCCCATCTCTAAGGACAGCTACTAGGGCCCTTCATGGAATCCAGTTACTGTAAAGTGTATCTATTATGACCCGAACCCGTAGGGCACATGACCAGCACTAGAGAATGGGAAAGCATAAAGCTTTCAAAACCCGCAGTAAGCCTTAAGAAAATTTTTACAAATAAACTGGCGCCCAAAGAGCAAGTTGGACCAGGGTCCAACCACAATCAGTCTTTTACACCAATTATTAACTGGTGCCTAGAGAGTCTCACTCAACCAGGGCTCACAATTAATAGAATAGTTGGCTTACAAATCAATACTGGTGCGCACACAGTCCTGGTGACACCCACCAGATGGCACGTTCTACCATTTGTCTCCAAAACATGTTTATTTCATATGCCATTAAAATAAAATATAATAAATTCAACAAAAATATCTTCCCATAATTTCTTGCGATAATAAAATAAATAATTCATGCATTGGGTAAAATTTATAATCATTAATAAATCTATACACTCAACTTTAATATGGTATTAACCACATGAAAATTCTAATTTAAATATTCTTAACAAACATTTTATAAAATTAATTCAAGGGTGGAGCGTATTGGCCGACGTGTCATCAACTGCCTTTGCTCTGCACCTCTTGCTCCCGAACTCTCTAAATAATTAAATATTTATTAAATAAATAGTTTTAAATAAATTCTTAAAAATCTTAGAAAAAATATAAAAATCTAGAAATGAACAAAATAACCTTAAAGACACTAAAATGATTAATTTTGATACTCAAATAATTTTTCAAATGAATTAAACTAATATATATGGAAATATATAATTTCCTCCATAACCATTCCAAAATTTTTATTGCACAATCCGTAACGAATTGGACTTCGGTCCATTTACTAAAATTGATCAACACAATTTACTCTATTTATTAAAAATAAACTCAGAATTTTCCGGACTAGTTACTATTCTGTTATAACCCAAATTTTTACAAATTATAAAAAATATATTTTCGAGACTTGTAACGTTAATAATATTTCATTAATTTTGATATTTGATTATTAGTGAAATTTAATTTAAATTTTGGTATTGAATATTATTTTTAATTATGTAAATTATTGACTTAGTGTATTTTAATACACTTTTAAAAATTTTGTATTGTGTAAATATATATGTGTATTTTAGAGGAAATAAA
>CATIWM010042443.1:0-13042 GCA_949671775.1 Mallotus repandus | reverse complement strand
ATCCTTATTTTTTATTTTTTTCTTATTATCTGTTATCCTTATTTTTTCATTTTTTAATTATAATTATTTTTAAAATTTGTCTATTTTTATTTTTAATTTTTTTAATTTTTTGTTATGCTTATTTTTTCCTTATTTTTTCTTATATTCTTTTATCTTTATTTTATTCATTTTATACATGAAAAATAAACTAAAGTATACAAACAATAAAATAGAAATAAATGAAAAATATCTTCAAGTTTCGCATTTGAAAAAAGATAGACACTTGGATTCAAATTAATTGATATGCAAATATCAATTATTTTTATTTATTTTTTTATTTTAATTAATTGAATACAATTATATTTGAAATTTATTACTCAAGGTCAACTATTTCTTTGATAATTTTTCTAATAATATATACTTAATCAAATTATCATATTCAGAAACTGTTTTTGAGTTTCAAATACTATTTTGAGTTTAAGATATTGTTTTGAGTTTCAGATACGAATAACATTCAGAAAATAAACTTTTGGTTGGAGGAAAATATCTGAATAATATTCAGATAATATATTGTTTTAGTATCTGATACGATTTTGAAGTTTCAGATACTATTTTGAGTTTCAGATACTGTTTTGAGTTTTAGATATGAATAATATTCAGAAAATATACTTTTGATATAGTCAAATAATATACTATTTTAGTATCAGATATGATTTTGAAGTTTCACATACATATAATATTTGATAGTATACTGTATTTATAAATTTGAGATATTGTTTTAATTTTCAGATACTGTTTTGTGCTTCAAATACAAATAATATTCAGAAAATATTCTTTTGGTTGGAGGAAAATATTTGAATAATATTTAAATAATATACCATTTTTAGTATCAGATACGATTTTGAAGTTTCTATACATATAATATACTGTATTTATGTGTTTGAGATATTATTTTTAATTTTTAGATACTATATTGAATTTTGGATACAAATGATATTTAGAAAATTTACTTTTGGTTAGAGGAAAATATTTGAATGATATTTAGATAATATACTGGTTGAGGTAAAAAAAAAGTAGTATATTATAAATAATAATAAATACAAATTTAAATAAATATTAATTTAAAAAAAATAATAAATATAATGAAATTAATAATAACTTTAAATATAATAAATAATAATTTAAGAAATTTAAATTAAATATTAATATAATTACATATTAATACAATATTAATATTGATTATAGAAAATTAAAAAAATCATTCAGACAGTATACTGTATTTATGAATTTGAGATACGATTTTGAGTTTTATATACAAATAATATTTAGAAAATATATTTTTTGTTGGAGAAAAATATTTAAATAATATTCAGATAATATATTATTTTTAGTATCGGATACGAATTTGAAGTTTCACATACATATAATATTCAGATAGTATATTGTATTTATAAGTTTGAGATATTGTTTTTATTTTTTAGATACTGTTTTGAGTTTGTGATACTATTTTAAGTTTCTGATACTGTTGTTGACCATTTGCATGATCAAACTCCTAATTTTGATCTTTGACAGTCAATTTAAGTTGCTAATGATTTCATTCAAGTGTGTAGGAACTTAATTTTTATCAAGAATACTTGTTCATATCCGGAAATATGAAATTCTATCTTCATATTGTATTTCGTTGAAGTATATTATCCCAAAAGTATACCTTAAGTATCCAGAGCAATTGGAAGTCAAAAACACTAATTTTTGGACTTACAGGTGTCCCCTCACAAGCTGATCCCTACACTCACTAGCAATGTTCACGAGCACTATTCAAATCGTGAGCGTCAGTCCTGACAGCAACAAAGAGTGTGCAAACTCAGACAGGCTGACGAGCTACTCTCACGATTGTGAGCAGCTCGTAAGGGTCAGTTTTGACAACATTTAACAGCTATTTTTGAATGCAACGGTCCTTAAATCGACCTTCACAAGCTAGGACACTACCCTCATGATCGTGAGTGTCGTTTCAACTGCAAAAAGTCCACAATGATTCAAAATTCAATAAGAGACATTGGAGACACAATCAATGCCTCCAACAACTATAATTTGAGTTGTTTATCTGTATAAACAACCCTTAGAGTTCAATTGAAGTATTAAGAAAATTATTTATTATTCATTCTCTCTTACGCATTCAATTAAACTCTCAAATTCTCTCTTAAACAATTTTTGTATTTGTATAACTCTTGTGAGAGTTGGTAAGTGTTAGAATAGATATTCTTGTTCTTCTATTTTCTAGGTTTGAGAAAATAGGAAGTGAGATTCTACTCTAAAGGAATTGGTTTAAGTGTTTAGCCATTAAAACACTTGGATTTCGGTTTTAGAGTAAGCCTAGAAAACTCTTAATTGTAAGGTTGTAAGAGCAAGCCTTAAACTCTTGTGTAATCTAAATCTTATGAATAAGATTGTGGGTGTTTGAAAAATCCTAACTTGGGGATAAGTTAGGTGGAGACGTAGGATTGTTGAGAATCTGAACTCCTTAAATTCTTATGTTCATCATTCTCAACATTCTTTCAATTCTTGTTTATTTATTTTTCAGTTTTGATTTTTATTCTGTAGCCCTATTCACCCCCCCCCCCCTTTAGGGCTCTTTCATTTGGTATTAGAGCTTGAATTCTAGGAACTTCATTGCTAGAATACAAGATTATGGGAAGTGAAAATCAAAGCTCCTTCTCTCTTAGACCTCTCTTTGACGGTAATGATTATCCAAATTGGAAATTCAAGATGGAGCTATATCTAGATAATGAATCTAGACTTTGGAAACGTGTCCTAAAAGGATGGGAACCTCCTAAAGCTACTAAAGATGGTGTAGTCACTATCCTTTCAAGAGATGAATGGAGTAATGATCAAAAGGAAGAAAGCATCAAGAACAAAAAGGCTATGATCACTATAGCATCCTCTATGACAAAGAAAAAAGTAGTAAGCTTCAATGTTGTATTTCAGCCAAGGAAATATGGGAGACCTTGGAAAATCATTATGAAGGCAATGTACAAGTTAGAAGCAAGAAGGTTCAATTCCACATGTATAAGTATGAACTCTTCAAGATGAAGCCTTACAAATCAATAACGGATATGACAAATCATCTCATAGCTCTTCTCACAATGCTCAAGAAACTTGGAAAACATTTCTCCAAGGAAGAAGTAAATAACAAGATTCTAAGAATCTTACCTAAAAAGGATTGGAAATCTCGAGTTACTTTAAATGAGGAAGCTAGACCTCTCAACTCTCTCAACCGATGTGCTTATTGGAAAGCTTCTCACCCATGAGCTTATAATAAAGCTTAGAGGTGAAGAGCAAGAAGAGAAGGAAGACAAAAAGAAAAGCATTGCTTTAAAAGCTTCACAAAATGACAGTGAAGAAGAAAACATTGAAGATTCTGGTGATGAAGATGATGAGATTGCCATGCTCACAAGAAACTTCAGGATGTTCTTGAGAAAACAACACTCCTCAAGAACAAGAGACAATAAAAAGTATGAAGGAGATGGTAAGAAGAAAGCCAAAGAAGTTACTTGCTATGAATGCAAGAAACCAGGTCACATTTAAAGTGAGTGTCCCAAACTCAAATTCGAGAACAAGGGAGCAAAGGATAAAAAAAAGGCCTTGAAGGCTACTTGGGATGACTCCTTTGAATCCGAAAGAGAAGAAGAACAACAAGAAGTGGCCAACCTTTGCTTTATGGCTCTTGAGGATAAAAATGAGCTACCATCTATTTCTAACTCATTTTGTGATGATTATTATGAATATGATGATAATGATGATGATGATGATGAGAGCTCTATTATGAGCAAAATTATGCATAAATATACTAGTTTACTTTCTAGGAAAAAGTTTTACATGTATAAGTTTACTAGCTTATCCGAGGAATTCGAAAACTTGAAAATGATTTTTTTTAAACTTGTTAAATCAAATGAAAAACTTGCAAGTGATTTGGAATGTTCAAGTTCCTTGGAAGACGAATTTAAGAAAGCAAATGATGAAAATCATAAACTATCTAAGGAGGTCTTAGAATTAAAGAATTCCATTTCTAAACTCATAAAGGGAAAAGAAACTTTGGATAATATTCTTGACTCTTAAAAACTCCATGGAGATTTTCATGGAATTGGATATACAAATGGAATGGCTTCCTTATCATCATCGCATATCAATTTTGTTAAAACACAATTCCATAGCTTCTACCTCCAAAAATGAGACTCAAGCTTTCAAAGCTAAGAGGTCACAAGTGTTAAATAATAAAGGAAAGTCTCCTAAGACATAACCCCCATTGACAAAAGGAGGTAAGGCTCAAACTAGAGCACCTCAACCTAAACATGCCTACATGTACACTAGACATAACCTCCTAAGCATGTTACACAATACAATGTACATAAATATGTTGCACAAACCTATCAAAATAAACATTGTCATTGCCAATGTATGTCTCACACTATGACTCAAAAGAGTTATAAAAAACATTCACCACCATAATACACAAGGCATGTTTCATACATTAGGAAAGCATATCATCCTAGGAGAAATAAATTTGCCAATGCTGAGTGTTTTTATTGCATGACCAAAGGTCACTCTAGCAATGTGTGTTTCTATAGAAGATTGCACTTAAACTTGCTTCCTTTGGATTACCTTAAGACTAACCAACCTAGGTTAAGAAAGGTTTGGGTTCAAAATAATGTGTAAATTATGTTTTGTAGGTGTGCTTGAAGTCCACAAGAACAAAAAGTAAATGGTATATTGATAGTGGATGTTCAAGACATATGACCTGAGACAAAGAGAAATTCAACAAGCTTAATGCTAAGGATGAAGGATATGATACTTTCGGGGACAATGCAAAAGGAAAGATTACTAGCATTGGAGAATCGGTAACTCTCAATCCTTATCTATACATCATGTATTGCTTGTTGATGGTCTTAAACACAATTTATTAAGTATAAGTCAATTATATTATATGGGAAACAAAGTCACTTTCTATCCTAAGAGTTGCATTGTTATTAGCCTTGATGAAGATAAGGTAAGTTTTAGTGGTGAAAGAGTTGACAATGTCTATGTTATTGATTTGAATAAAAATGATGACAAGGATATTAAATGCTTAATGGCTATTTCCCATGACACATGGACATGACATAGAAGGTTAGGACATGCAAATTTTGAGCTATTGAATGATCTTTGTAAACATAAACTTATGAATGGTTTACCAAAACTTGAATTCACTAAGGATAAACCTTTTGATGCTTCTCAAAAGGGAAAATAATCCAAGTCTTCATTTAAGCTCAAAAATGTTGTGTCAACCTCTAGACCACTTGAACTTATACATATGGATTTGTTTGGTCCAACTAGAGTTACTAGTCTTGGTGGGATGCACTATGCCTATGTATTGGTTGATGATTACTCTAGATTTATTTGGGTGTGTTTTCTTGCTCATAAGAATGATGCTTTTAAAGCTTTTGAAAATTTCTCTAAAAGAGTTCAAAAAGAAAAAGGTTTTTGTATTACTTCCATAAAAAGTGATCATAGAACCGAATTTGAAAATGAATTTTTCAAAACCTTTTGTAATGAAAATGACATTTCACATACGTTTTCATCTCTTAGAACTCCTTAACAAAATGGGGTAGTTGAAAGGAAAAATTTAACTGTTGTGGAAATGGTTAGAACATCATGAGTATAATTTGCCATTATACTTTTGGGCGGAAGCTGTTAACACATCTTGTTACATTTCAAATCGAGTTTTCAAAAGACCGATTTTAAACAAAACATCTTATGAACTTTGGAACAATAGAAAACCCAAAATCTCATATATAAGAGTATTTGGATGCAAGTGCTTTATACTAAATACCAAGGATAATCTTAGGAAATTTGACTCTAAAGCCGATGAAGGAATTTTCCTAGGCTATTCTACCTCTAGCAAAGCATAAAGAGTGTTTAATAAAAGAACTCATGTAGTTGAAGAGTCCATGCATGTTGTATTTGATGAATCTAACCCACTTGATCCTAGAAAGGATTTTTGTAGTATTGATGATGATGTAGGTGAACTCAAGGAAATAAATGCTCAAGATGAAATTACTAACAAACCTTTGGAACTTGAAGGTCCAAACAAGGAAGAAAGTGAGGAGGTACCTCAATCTACCTTGAAGGATGATCTTCCAAAGGATTGGCAATTCAAGAAAGCACATACTTAAGATCTCATCATCAATGATACTGCAAAAAGGGTAACAACTAGACCTCAACTTAAGTTTATTGTTAATTTAGCCTTCATTTCTCAAATTGAACCCAAAAATGTTAATAATGCTTTGAGTGATGAATTTTGGGTCTTTGCAATGCAAGAAGAGTTAAATCAATTTGAAAGAAACAAAGTTTGGACTTTAGTTCCTAGACCGAAACATCATCCTATTATAGGCGCCAAATGGGTGTTTAGAAATAAAATGAATGAACAAGGTATCATAACTAGGAATAAAGCAAGACTAGTAGCTAAAGGTTATAATTAAGAGAAAGGCATTGATTATGATGAAACCTATGCCCCTGTTGCAAGGCTAGAAGCTATTAGAATGCTATTTACATTTGCATCATTCATGGATTTCAAACTTTATCAAATGGATGTTAAAAGTGCATTTCTAAATGGTTTTATTGAAGAAGAGGTTTATGTTGAACAACCTCCAGGTTTTGAAAATTTTAATTTTCCAAATCATGTATTTAAACTTTCAAAAGCATTGTATGGATTGAAACAAGCTCTAAGAGCTTGGTATGAAAGATTGAGCAATTTTCTTTTAGAGAAAGGTTTCTCTAAAGGAAAGGTTGATACAACTCTTTTCATAAAGAAATCCAAACATGATTTATTAATTGTTCAAATTTATGTTGATGACATTATTTTTGGTGCTACTAACCATTACTTATGTGAGGAATTCTCTAAGTTAATGCAAGGAGAATTTGAGATGAGTATGATGGGAGAACTCAAATTCTTCCTTGGATTACAAATCAAGTAATGTAAAGATAGGATTTTCATCAATCAAACCAAATATACATGGGACATTCTCAAAAAGTTTGGCATGGATGGAGTCAAACCAAGCAAAACTCTAATGAGTACCCCCACCAAACTCAACAAGGATGAGAATGACAAACCAGTTGATGAAAAACGATTTAGAGGTATGATCAGATCCCTTATTTACTTAACTGCTAATAAACTCGATATCATGTTTGCTACTTGCTTGTGTGCTAGATTTCAATCTAGTCCTAGGGAGTCCTACTTGAATGCAATCAAAAGAATTTTCAAGTATTTAAGTGGTAGTTTGCATTTAGGACTTTGGTATTCTAGGAGTTCATCCTTTGACTTGATTATTTATTCAAATGCAGACTTTGTCGGTAGCTTATTAGATAGAAGGAGCACTTTCGAAACTTGTAAATTCTTATGATAATGTGGTTTAGCAAGAAACACATTTCTTTTGCCTTGTCCATCGCTGAAGCAGAATATGTTGCAAGCAGTTGTTGTTGCTCACAAGTTTTATGGAAAAAATAACAACTTAAGGACTATGGCATTGAACTTGATCACATTCCTATTAAATGTGATAATATGAGTGCTATAAACCTTAGTAAGAATCCCATTCAGCATTCTAGAACCAAGCATATTGACATTAGACATCATTTCTTGCGTGATCATGCACAAATTGGTGATATTCGTCTTGAATTTGTTGACATTAATCACCAATTAGCAGATATCTTTACCAAACCTTTGTGTGAAGAAAGATTGAATTTCATTAAGCATGAGATTGGTATGATTGATGGTACAAGTCTGTCTTAGCCCTGTGATAAATTGCTGAATTGGTGATTGGATTCTTGTGTAAGTGTGTTCTTCAAATACTTATGCTTTTCGGTTTATTTTCTGTATCTTGTTCTTCAAATACTTATGCTTTTCGGTTTATTTTCTGTATCTAATTCTTTCTAATAAAACTTGTTCATATTTAAATTTTGAAAACATATTCATTTTCATTTTTTACTTTTTTTAAAAACTGCCTTTAAATAATTTTTTTTGGTTTACTTTTAATATCATGTAAAACTTAATTTTGAATATTTGCTATTTAATTATTAATAATTGAGTTTTACTCAACTTATTGGTTATTTAAAATATGCAAATATTTGTATATACATAAATCATTAAATTGACTTTCCCATTTGCATGATTAATTTCAATTTTTAAAATTTGCTTTGAATTTTTTAATTATTAAAATTTTATGGCAAATAATTATCTATTACAATCATCTTGCCATTTAATTATTTTAAATCCTTCTTTAATTTCATGATTTATACTTTCATTATTTTAAATACTTCAAATATATTCATTTGTGATCTTGTACTTGATAGCATTTAAGTTCAATTAATATTTGATATAATTTTATGATGATTTAAATGCTTAGCGACCTAGTTGTAAGGTTTTTGGGATATAATTGTCCAAATTATGAAAGTTCAGGGGCCATAGTGTAATTATGTCACGAGCCATTACAGTTTGTGACTGTTGCTTCTCATTCTGCTAGCAATGCTCATGAACGTGTGTCGCTCGTGAGGGTAGGCCTGGCAGTCGAGAAATCCTACATTAAATAGGATTTGAAATTGTTTTGCACATTTTCCTAAATTCTAACGAATTCATGATATTTTTATTTTATTTTATGCCTTGTTTTTGAGATTTTTTAACCATAATCTTTACCAATTTAAACCCTTTAAACCTCACTCTTCTTCATCACCTAATATCTTTGCAAATCAAATTCTTCTCTTTGCAATTTCTCTCTTCTCTCCATGGCTCCTAATAAGAAGATTCCTCAAGAAGTTGTTTCATCTTCAAGAAGAGCTATAAAAGATCAACCTAGAAAGCAACCTCCAATCTCCTATTCCTCAACCCAACTTAGACAAAGTGCTCAATAATTTGGAAAAAGGAAACTTATATCTACTAAGTTCATGTCTCAATCCACTTTGGAGATCCACTTTGGAAATGATGGGTTGTTATAAAGAAGTTCATTCTCTACTTGATAAGATAGGTATTTATCACTTTGCTTTTGAACTGCTTCCTATTTATCCTTCTCTTGTTATTGAATTCCTTTCCACCTTTACCTTGAGAACTCAATTCATTGATAATCGCAATCCATTCTATAACATGAGGTTTAGGTTGGGTGGTAGAGATAGGTTTCTAACCTCCCAACAATTTGATGCTATTTTTTGTTTTCGTCAAGGAGGTCTCGATTCTCCGAACTCTACTTGGTCCCCTAATAATTTTTGGGTTCAAAATGCCAAACGAAATGCTACTCCTTTTAATACGGGTCACACAAAAGCATCCTTTCTTGCTTCCAAATCCCTTTGGTATGTGCATAGGTTCATAACTTATACTTTTCATGCTAGGGGACTAAGTAATGAATTAATTTCTTTTGATGACTTATTTCTTCTTCATTGCTTTGTTGATAATGTGGAAGTTGACTTGGGAAGGTGGCTTTAATGGCGTTTGTGGTTGGTTAGTGATAATGTTAGTGGCGCCATATGTGTTGGGGGAATCATCACTAAGATTGTAAATTTCTTTGGGATCACTCTCAATAATGTCCCTTCTCTTCCTCCTTCCTTTCTTGATGAAACCCTTTTGAGAAAATCAAGACAATTCAAGCTTGTTAGAAGCATTTGGGTATAGAAAGATGAAGTAGGAGATGAAGATGTTGATGAGGAGCTAGAATAAGACTTGCAAGACATAGAGCATATAGGCACTCATGGCCTTGAAGGTATTGATGAAGAAGCACGACAAGAGCAAGATCCTTCTCAAGCCCCTACTCAAAGGAAGAGATAAAGAGGACCCTCTTCCTCTTAAAGTGTTGAAGGAGAACCGACATGGGTGGGTGGCTTCTTTGATCGTCTCTCCATCGTGGAATCAAACGTCAACACAAGGTTTGATCATGTGGACATAAGGCTTGATAGATTTGAGTAAAGAATGGATCACATGGAGCATGACATTCATCATCTCTATGCTCATCACAACATCCAATGCACTTGGAATCCCCCTCCTCCACCTTCTCCTCCATTCCAAGACCCTTAGATTATTTGTTTCTTAGTTTTGGTCTATCATGTTTTCATTATTTTAGTTCTTGGTCTTTTGTTTCTTTTCAAAGTTTATTTTGGTTTATTTTTAGTTTATCTCTTTATTTTCCTTTTATCTTTGCCGAAGGGGGAGAAAAAGATGTGTTTGTGTTTGTGATATTCTAAGCGCTACATGATCATGTGTTATCTGTTGTTATGTTTTTAAGTGGTACTTCTATTTATTTTTTTGTATTAATGATCATATTATCATATTCGGAGCATAATTGTGTTTTTGAACCTTGTTTTGTTTTCTTTGTTATTTGTTTTAAATGTACTACTTTGTGATGCATTATAAAAGGCTTTAACATTATTTTTGTCTTATAAATTCATATTTCTTATCACATCCAAATAGGAGGAGAAATAAAGAAATATATTTTTCTTAAAGGAATAAATTTTTTTCTGATTATCTTTAAATATCATTTTACATCTCCTTTAAACTCATTCTATTTGCAATATCCTTTATATCTTTTCTTAACATATTGCATACATTAAGGGGGAGTAAATTAATTTCTCTCATTGCTTTTATTTAATTTGAAAGGGGGAGCTATTTTACATAGTATTAATCTTTTATTGTTAAATGTTTTTGACATACACACACATTATTTATTATTTTATTAAATTATTTGTCAAAGACAAAAAGGGAGAGATTGTTGACCATTTGCATGATCAAACTCCTAATTTTGATCTTTGACAATTAATTTAAGTTACTAATGATTTCATTCAAGTGTGTAGGAACTTAATTTTTATCAAGAATACTCGTTCATATCCGGAAATACAAAATGCTATCTTCATACTGTATTTCGTTAAAGTATATTATCCCAAAAGTATACCTAAAGTATCCGGAGCAATTGGAAGTTAAAAACACTCAATTTTTAGACTTCCAAGTGTCCCCTCACGGGTTGATCCTTACGCTCACTAGTGACCTACGCTCATGAGCACTATTTAAAAGTGAACGTCAGTCCTGACAGCAACAAAGAGTGTGTAAACTCAAACACGCTCACGAGCTACCCTCACAATCGTGACTAGCTTGTGAGGGTCAATTCTGATAGCATTCAATGGCTATTTTTGAATGCAACGGTCCTTAAATCGACCTTTACGAGCTAGGACACTAACCTCACGATCTTGAGTGTCGTTTCAGCTGCAAAAAGTCCAAAATGATTCAAAATTCAATAACAGACATTGGAGACACAATCAATGCCTCCAACAGCTATAATTTGAGTTGTTTATCTATATAAACAACCCTTAGAGTTCAATTGAAGTATTAAGAAACTTATTTATTATTCATTCTCTCTTAAACATTCAATTAAACTCTCAAATTCTCTCTTAATTGTATTTGTATAACTCTTATGAGAGTTGGTGAGTGTTAGAATAAATATTCTTGTTCTTTTATTTTCTAGGTTTGAGAAAACGGGAAGTGAGATTCTACTCTGAAGGAATTGGTTTAAGTGTTTAGCCATTAAAACACTTGGGTTTCGGTTTTAGAGTAACCCTAAAAAATTATTGATTGTAAGGTTGTAAAAGTGAGCCTTAAACTCTTATGTAATCTTAATCTTGTGAATAAGATTGTGGGTGTTTGAAAAATCCTAACTTGGGGATAAGTTAGGTGGAGACGTAGGATTGTTAAGAATCCGAACTCCTTATATATATATTAAACATGAAAAAGTTTTAATGATTTATGAAAAATTTATGGAACATTTTAAAAAAATTCATTAGATTCTATCCTCCTCATGCTGCCTCTTTCTTTTCCTGAAAAAGGTTGATGCTTAAATTTCAGAACTAGGTCGGGTTAATTGTTTGAATGGTTACTAAACTTTAGTTAGTTTTTCAAAAAGGTTACTTAACTTCAATTTGTGACATTTTAGTCACCAAACTTTGATTTTTGTTTCAAACATAGTCCCTTTTTAAGATTTTAAGCCTTAAAGTTATAAAATATTGTCATTTTAGTCCAAAAGATTATTTCCTTACAAATAAGTCCATAGGTTCTAAAGATAATAAATAAAATAAAAATATATATTTTTGTTTTCTCCATGTCTTCCATTGCAGAAAACTTTGTCCGTTATTTGAGTTTATTTGACTGGTCTAATACTAATAGTTTGAGAGTTTTAAGATAAGAATTATTCAACGCATGACAATAAGATTTTATTATTCACTAAGAATATTATAATCAATATTGTGATTGTATTGCATAAAATAGAAAGTTGTGTATTATTAATATTATTATTATATTTCTAGATCATTTGCTTGGTTTAGATTAAAATAATTGTAAGATAAATGGAAAATCAAACAGAGATTTCAAATTCTAATAATCCATTAGGATTGACTTCATTCAACAATGTACAGAATAAAATGAACAAACTCCTTGAGCAATTTCATGCTAAAGGAATACTTGGTGATTCACCAAAAAAAAGCAAGCCTTAGTCACTAAAGTAGGAAGACTGGTGAACAAAAGGTTAGATACTATTAAAAGGGAGAAAGCTTTAAAAGCTCTAATGAAAGAAAAAGAAGTAAAAAAAAAAAGAGAAAGCAGAAAATGGTCCCCTAAATAGTTGACCCGACTATTAAGGCAACAAATATGAATAATAACAATCTAGCTCAAGACCTTAGAAGATCCAAGAACAGAGTGACTCTAAGACAAAGTGAATTTAAGAATTATTTTCTCATGAACAGAGAACCTTTGGGTCTTGTTGCTAACTCTCGATACTTTAATGAGTTTGAGAAGCCAAAAGAATTTAGAAATTCTATCGCATTCTTCTTGATTCATGAGTAGCTTTCTGTTTCCACCTTAGAGAAAGTAAGCTCACCTTGAATGGTATCAGAGCCAAGGGAAGAAAGAAAATTGAGAATTTCTAAAGATCTTTGTAAAAGTGGACTAAATTGAAAAATCAAAAGATGAAGGACCAAAATTTTGTATAAGAACCATTTTGAAAATAAGATAAAA
>CATIWM010042426.1:0-11526 GCA_949671775.1 Mallotus repandus | reverse complement strand
TGAAAGAAGGTTTGTCTCAAATCCAAGGATGTGTTGGTTGATAATGGTATTGGATACAAGGAGGTTCGGCATCAGGAAAGCCTGGTGCAAAAGAAGCTCTCTCTTCACGTTGTTTGTTCGCACTTATACTGTATTACCTCTATGGATATGTTAGGGACACCGAAGTTGATTTACATTGTGAAATTTACGGCGATGATGGTGGGACTCAGTTTTGGTTGGTGCATGGGATGGGAAGGATTTTGAATTCAGATGAAGAGAAGATGGTTAGTTAAGACTTAGGAGAGAGGTGAAGCAACTGGACAGGGCTCCTGGGCTATTCAAGTTTGTATGGGAAACTGCAGGGATGAAAGGAGTTTTGGAATTGCAGGCCATCTGTGGTGTGTTGGGGCCTAGGAGAGGGCCCTCACGTTCAAAGGAACCGAATTCCTTACATCATATTGGCTTCCAAAACAAAAAGTAAGATGGCCGATTTAAGTAATTTCATACTTTGCAATTTAAATTGTATTAACTATAATAATCTTTTGTTTCCCTGTTTCAGATGTGGACAGCACTTGGGTGCAGCAAATTCTCTCTAAATGGTAACAATAGCATGAAAATTATAATAAGCAAGCATTCAAAAGACTCAAGCTTTCAACAGAACAAATGCAGCGATCGTTTTTAGAGTTGCTGACAAACATTGAAATAAAGGAAAAGCATGAATTCAATTTGAAAGCAATGGAAATGGTATACTACTTGTCCTGTATTATGGAACACACAGCCTTTATGAAAGTGAGCAGAAGAAGGATAACTGCTGCAATTACAGAAATGGCTGCCCATGGAGTGTTGAAGTAATTGTGCTTCAATGTTGCCTTCCACCTATGCCAACGCACTTTGCAGTAGACATTAAGGTCCTCGCAGAGAAGAGAATAATGGAACTCAGCGGATTCATAGAGTACTTCCTTAGCAAGGTTATTGAAAAGCGTTGCAGCTTCTATGTTGTAAGCCAGCATGTTTTCCATAATCCCACAATTGACTAGTAATTCCACATCATGGGGAGTATTTATAAGACTGTCCATTATGACGATATAATCACGTATGTTTGAATACTGACAATGGCACTGCTCGAATGCGATGAGATTCCGGAAAAATGCTTCTGTTATCTCACTCACTCTTATATGTGGTATTTCCAGAACGCCATGACTGAATTGTATGTCCAGCAGGTGTTTTGTCGATGCTTTTTGAAATTTGACTCCAGCTTCATGGAGCTCGGTTAAGCTTTTTGTCAGTTCGAATTTCTTCTGTCTTGGTGGCTGCTTTGATTTCATTGGTTGGAGACAAATTCTGAGGAAATCAACAAAATGCTTTGCTTCAGAACTTTTCACGGAATGGGGTGCACGTTCTAGTTGCACATAGCAGTTGAAGAAAGCATGTGTCAGCTCAAGAATGGAAGGCCACCTTCTTGTGAAAGTAGCTTTTCTGCTCTTGGCAAAGTCCAAGACATCCCCAAGAACAAAGTATGGAAGCTGATTTTCGATCAACAACATGTCACGGTATATGTCAAACATAAGGCTTGATCTAATATAAATTCCTTCTATGACACATGTTAACTTAGGATTAGCTCCTCCCAACAAAATATCAATAATGAAGGTGGCATCAACAACAACCATTTGCACAAACTCATCACTGGTAACCTCAATGGCGTCAGCGTAACAGTTTCGCGCTCTTTCCTCGCGGTCTCTTATGAATTTTACTAGATCATCCAACGTTACCTTAGTCTGGTGCAGAAAATTCTGTAAATACCTCCATTTGTGCTCTTCCATGAGTTGCAAGCCAGGCTTGCCATGGTGAAGTGGACCAATGGAAACCAGTCGAGGCGTGTAGGCATTCTCATTTACATCTCGGATTCGCTTGGGAACTGTATAAATACAGCGATCTGTGGATACAGGAGACAAGTGTTCCAACCTTCTTCTCATGGAAGATTCCAACAGACTGGCTTGCGGATCTTGTATATCAATTGAAACATAATTCTCCGTACCTCTTGGAATTTCCATCAGACCCAATTAACAAACGCTAGGCTTCAATAGAATCCAACTGCGGCAACAATTGAATTTGGCCGATAACACAAAATGGAAGTAGATAATAAGGCAGGGTATAAGCTGCTATGTTGGGGGAGGAGACTTCTAAGGTGCCGTGTTGATACTTTTTTTTTTTTTTTTGCTGGCAGCGTCTTGTTTTGTCTGTTTAGCAGGGAGCTGTAAAATGTGAAGGTTTTTAAACCTAGTTTATTTTGACAAGTCTTGGAAAGAAAGAATAAGGAAACTTCAGACATCACCGAATCAACTTTAGTAAGTTCTCAGGAATGTTATAATTTGACTCTGAATAGTAGTCAAGTTATTTTTTCTTTATTGGGAGCAGCATTACTAGGAAACTTCTGACATAACTTCGCCTAATCAACTCAGTAAGTTCTTAGAAATGTTATAACTTGACACGCTAACCAAATTTAAGACAATTGAAACAATCATGCACATAGAACACTAATAGTTTATTTTAAACAGTGCTTAAAATGTTATGACCTACACAAACAGAATAGAACATACAAAAAACTGTGAAAGTCAGAAGGAGAACAGCAGCGCCGCCCATGGCTTTTGGTTCTTCTTTGCCATATGATTGAATACAACTACACTAAATTTTGTTTATCTATTCATGAAGTTAGCATCAAAGTAGAACAATGTAGAACACAAAATTCAGACAAGTAGCTAGAGATCTTCCGGGTGGTAGTTTGGTTCAGCTGCCCTTGGCTGTGGTAGAAGTCCACTTGAACAGCATAAACTACCTGAATGACAGTAAGCACTTCAAGGTACGGTTATGAACATACTGGAAGAGGACCTTAAAAAGGCTCTTTAACATGCATCTAGTATTGCTAAGAATACCATAACCGGATTAAAACATTATTGAAACAATGATGCGAATATATAATATACTAAACTGATAGTTTATTCACTGTTTGCTATATGCATTTGAGCTTAAACGATTCTATTTCATTGCTGATAAAGCAGATGATGACAGGATTAAGAGAATGATGATTCATTTCTTCGGCAGGTGATAGTGATATAAAGAGGATAAAATAAAAGAAAGAAACAAAAAGAAGCAGCACCAAGGTTTAGTGCTTTGTGGGTCAGTTGTTCTTGCTCTGTCTACAGACACAACCACTTCATGTTGCTGCATTTTCCAACTAAAGAACCATTTGCAGAATAATTATGGGTCTATATTGTGTAGCCGCCAGCACCTTCAGATTAAGAAAACTTCAGCATCCTCATCTTGCATTTCTGTTAATGTGCTTCATAAAGACAGATATCAGAACTAGTTATAAGAACAATCCTCGACCTAACTAATTTTTTTCCTGGGGCATACCATAAATGGGTGTGTAGTTGCACATGAAACGACCTCACTCGACAACAGGGCATATTTTGGTGCCCGTAATAGGGTGTTGTGCGGTAGGGTGGACGTGGTTGGGAGCCGCCACCTTTACTTTTGAGGGAAATCAAAGGAAAATCTGATATTGACTCCATTTTTGTTGATACGTGGAGTAGTTGTAATTCTCACAGCATATTGTTTATTGTTTCTTGATGTTATATGCGTAATCCTTTACCTGCTAATAAAAGAAATCTTAACCAAAAGTCAGCCAGCCACCCAACCAATAAGTACCGTGACTTTCAACTAGGGACAAAAGAAAAGGTCAGAAACATAAATCGACATAGCATACTAATAGAGGGAATTATGAGACAGAAATATCCAATATTTCGTCTGTTTTGTTCAATTTTGTGTCCTGTGCTGCTGCATTTCTTGAACTCTCAATTCAGATATCAAAGTTGCGGTTTCCATGTAAGTTTTCTTCATTTTCTTGTTTCTCCAGCAGCGGCAGCTGCCATGTGAGTTGAACACTTTTGCAGTTTTCCTTTCTGCTTATGATCACTCGTATAAATTGCTCATTGCTTATAGTCTTTTTGACACCAGGCAAAGCACCATCCACTATATGGATAATTCAAGAAATGGTCCTATTCCTGTGAAAACAAAAGGAGAAGAGAATTCTTCAGCTGAGTACGATGAATTGGTGAAGGACATAAATGAAATGTTGGGACACTTGGAGCTACCATTGTCACCTAACTGTTGTATCTACAGGGTTCCTCCTCGACTTCGCAAAGTAAATGAGGAAGCATACACTCCTCAGATTATATCTATAGGTCCATTTCACCATGGAGATAAAAGATTGCAGAAAATGGAAAAGCATAAATTGAGGTATCTTGGAAAATTCCTCCAACGAACTAAAACAAGATTGCAAAGTTTTGTTCAAGTCATAAAGCAGAAGGAACACAATATTCGTAGTTGTTTTGCAGAAATTATTAATCTAGGCAGCGATGAATTTGTAAAGATTATTCTGATAGATTCCGGCTTTATTATTGAGCACTTCTTGAGAAGTTATTTCCTTGATTTGCAAGACGAACACGATCCTTCTGTATGCATACCATGGCGAGAGGCTATAAAGAATGACTTGACATTGCTTGAGAATCAGCTTCCATTCTTTGTTCTGGAGGATCTTTACGAGCTGGCCTTTTCTTCATTTGAACATAAGGGACCATCCTTTCTAGAACTTGCCTTTGACTTCTTCAGATGTTTTAACAGTCAGGACAAATCTCCCCAAGAAGGAGCAAAACATTTTACTGATATGCTTAGAAATTTTCTGCTACCTTGCTGTGAGAGTTCAAAACCAACAGATGATGGTGACAAACTGCTGCATATTCACAGTGCAACAGAGCTGCAGGGTGCAGGAGTCAAGTTCAAGGTTAGCTCAAGTAAATGCTTACTTCACCTGCAGTTTACCAATCAAGTATTGGAAATTCCTCGCTTTCGTATTCACGATAGAACTGAATCCAATCTTCGAAATGTCATGGCTTTGGAGCAATGTCTATATCCATGTAAAGCATACATTTGCGATTACATTTTTCTAATGGATTGCCTCATCAACACTGAAAAAGATGTCAATCTACTTGTCGACAAGAAAATCATAGTCAATGAGCTTGGCAACCGCAGTGAAGTAGCAACTCTGACGAACAATCTTTGCAAGCATATAACATTATGCACAGGTTGTTTCTTTTACTCGAAGATTTCTGAAGAACTGAATGATTACTACAAAGTCATTTGGCACAGTTGGAATGCAACATTCATTCGTGATTATTTTGGAAATCCATGGTTAACCGCTTCAACAATTGCCGCAGTTGTGCTCCTCTTGCTCACTCTCGTTCAAACCATATTTTCTGTCATTTCCTTCTATAACTGCAATGCTTGATGCTTCTACAGCATTTTATATGAACCTATATCTTTGTAATTACACCTCATTGCTACCATCTCTTCTTTTTGCTTGAAGTTTTTGTAAAATCAATTACGTCTTAACAAATTTTATCATATCTCAATGATCTTAGTAATGCAGAGTTGAAAAGAAAAATCTGAAATTGAACGGCTATCAGATTAATCAGCAGCTGAAATACTGAATTTTGAATGTGCTATCCAATACTTCCAAAAGACTAAAAACTATCTCCAGCTTCTTGACTTCAGTCTCAAATCAAAATATCTATGAAAATTGATTAATATCAGAAGTAGTTCATGTTCATGTGTTCAAAAATGATTTTGACAAAAATGCTTATATTTTCAACTCATCAACCATGGGAAGGGCTAGTCCTTAGAAAAGAAAAGTACTAGAAGAGGAAGTCATTTAGTTCCAAAGTAGTTCAACTCATTTCAGCTTAGATTTTGAGGAGCTCTGCAGAGGCTTTGCAACAGGTCGAGCGGGGGCATTTCTCACAGCCTTCTTCGCATCATACTTTACAGATGAGAATGCACATATCACAGCAAACACCATTGTTGGGTAGACATAGACAGCTTTAGAAGGATCTGTATTTGTTGGCTTTCCTAAGATCCCTTCCTTGACAAGGCCCCAAATTATCAAAAGCGTTCCAAACATGCTCATCCTTCCAGGTTTTAAAATGCCCACAAGAGCTCCTGCCACAGCAAAATAGCTTCCTGCAAGAACCTGGATCAAACAGCAAAGATGCATATGAAAAGCTTACAAAATCAAAGGAACTTTTTTAAGACATAGCTCATAGGCACATCAAGGGAATTTTTTAAGACATAGTTCATAGGCACATCAAGAGCTCCCATTAAAGTCATGATAAAAGAAGTAATACCAGCTAGACAGGAATCAAACAAGAATTCCCATAATCCCCAAATGCATCAAAAATAATGCAGGTGTTGAACTATACCAGCTAGACAAGAATCAAACAAGAATTCCCATAATCTCCAAATGCATAAAAAATAATGCAAGTGTTGAACTTATTTACAAGCAACCATTTCATCTTGAAGTTTTAAGTGCAAAATTTTGGTTAGAGCAGTTCTAATATGGTGAAAACAAAAAGTTGAAGGAAGCCAAGAAAACTAGATGTTTGAAATTCTAAGTTTCCTGGTTCAAAACCCAATTTCATAAGGAAATGGTTTCCTAAACTATAAAAATCCCTCTGAACATTAATCAAACAATGATAAAAGGAAGAAATGCAAACTTGTCTTTTTTCTTTCTTTTTTATTTTCATATGTGAGAAAGGAATCACAACTCAGAGAAATGACTCAAAAATTATGGCAGAAAACTGCATGAGTCAGAGTTCCAGGAAATTACATCACTCGGCCAGGCAATTGAGAAGTTAACTAGTTAAATCAATACAAATTTCATAAAAAAATGTAGGGAACAATATGCTTGAAATCTCCATTATGATTCATGGGCATGACTTTATTAACAAACCGTAAATAAGGACCATTAGAAAGGAGATAAGAAGTGGAAAAGTAAAACCTCTAAGCGCTGGAGATCAGTTACGGCAGGGGCTTCTTTTGCATTGGTCAAGTTATAGATATCAAACAGGTTATTCCAGCTAGGAACAGTCATGTTCCAGACAAGACCGTTGGCAACAGCTCCAGGGTAAAGAAGAGCCTTCACAACAGGAACAGGAAAGATCTCACTTGCAATCAATTGAGAAGATGTGACATGAATTGGTGTTGAACACATGCCAGATCTACATGTGATCCTGTAATAAAATTGCAACTATGAATTGTCAATCCAAGACTGAGGCTTTAAGTTCTGAACTATAATAACAGGTAGAGTTGCAAATCCAAGTATCACTTCCATAGCTTTTTCACTACTTAATAGCCTTTATCTAATTTAGAGCTCATTAAGCTATGATTGAGAGTTCACTTTTAGTCCACTGACTTTCAATTTCGCAATAAAGTAAGCATCGATCAACCATTTTTCTTCGAGATTGACGAAATTTTGCAGGAATTGATCAAGATTCAAAAAGCTCGTCTAGCTAAGAACAAACAGTAAAGCTTAAGCCATAGATTCCTACCTGAAAAGAGGGACCTGGAGAATGATGAGGAAGAAATAGATTCGAGATGCTATGTATGGCAGATTCTTCACCCATCCTCTCGTCGCTGCTGCTGCTGGTCTCGTTGCTGTCGCTGTTGGTGTTGCTGTTGCTCTCGTCGCTGTTGCTCTCGCTCGGGTCGCTATTGCTCTCGTCGCCATTATTCTCAACGACAGAGAAGGAGAGAAAGGAAACAGAGAGAATGGATTCGGTGGCGGCGGGTGTTTATTCCCACAGCTTTAATTAAACCATGAATTAATCACTATCCAATAATTGCCGATTAAATAAAGGTAATTATGCAAAACGGTGCCGTTTTCGTAAGCTTTCTTGATAAAGCAAGCTAACCTGGTTTGGACAGAGGATGTGAGATTTTTTTTCCTTCCGCTGTTACAGTGAAAATGGCGTTCGCTTTATCAACTTCGAAAGCTTTCAACACCGCTCTGCATGGTCTGCCTTCTTCGCAGACTGACCGGTCCTTCGCCGCTGGAAACCATAGGCCATCTAGTCTCGGTATGCCACCTCACTCTCTAACTGCTACTGTACTCACTTTCTCCCGCCGCCGGAACCGGAATTCTGAAATCTCTCTTTCTTCTTCTTCTTCTTCAAAGAAGAAAAAGAAGGTAAGCAATTTTGAATTTTAAATTGATGCAATTTAATTAATAGAATATTCAGATTTATTATTTTGCATAATCTTCTGGCAGTCAAATTAGCACATAGTTTGTTTGATTATTACAGAGAAGTTCATTTGTTGAGGATGAGGAAAAGGGTGATGATGCGCTTGAGGCACTCTTTGACATGCTTGAAGAGGACCTTAAAAATGACAAATCTTTTGATGATGATGATGATGATATAAGTGAAGAAGATTTTGAAAAGCTCCAACGTGAGTTAGAAGCTGCTTTAGGAATTGGAGAGGATGATGAGGAGGAGGATGTAGAATTACTTGGCTCAGATGTACATGACATTGAACACGATACTGATGCTATAGAAGATAATGACGCTGATGGCGGTGATAGTGATGAGGAGGAGGAGGAGGAAGAGAGACCGGTGAAGCTTAAGAATTGGCAGATGCGAAGGTTGGCTCGTGCTTTAAAGAATGGACGACGCAAAACTAGCGTGAGCATCTTGCTGCCCATTTGAGTTTAATAACTTGAAAATATGGTGGCATGTCTGAACATGATTTTTTCTTTCTTTGTTGTTTAGATCAAGAATCTTGCTGCCGAGCTTTGTCTTGATAGGGCTATTGTTCTTGATTTGCTTCGTGATCCGCCTCCAAATCTTGTTATGATGAGTGCTGCTTTGCGTTGTGAACCTGAACCAGCACTAGTAATGCCAGAAGCTAAGCCAATTGAAGTCGTTCCTCTGGAAACAAGAACCGTGAATGATGCAAAGTCCGATAGAGAGAAAAAGGTACCGGTTCATGTTCTGAGGCAAAGCTGGTCTGCTCAGAAGAGATTGAAAAAACTTCACGTTGAAACACTTGGAAGAGTATATAGAAGAACAAAGAGACCTACCGTAAGTCTTTCTTACATCCATATAGCTGTTTTTGTGTTAGGAAAAGTTGGTGTCTCATATTGTCTTTGCATTTATGAAAATGCAGAATGCAATGATTAGCAGCATTGTGCAAGTGACAAATCTGCCTCGGAAAAGAATTGTGAAATGGTTTGAAGATAAACGTAATGAAGATGGGGTTCCCGACCAACGTCTCCCATATCAAAGGTCTGTTCATGAAGCTGTCTCTTCCCATTGAAATGATCTGTATATCTGTAGTGTATCTTATGATGTCTCCTCAGACAAACTTATATAGCTTCTCTCATTCTCTCTTTAATCTCTAATGCTTTTTGAAGACTAAATTTTTTGGCCTTTACGCCAATACTTGATTGAAGGCACAAAAATTCAGGCTTCTAGATTGTTTGCCGCAGAGACGATTTCAAACCATCTTTATTTACCACCCATTAAAACCTAGCCACTAAGTTCAAGTCAAGTTCCGCAACTTGCTAGTTGTTGTCTTCAGGAATGCAATCAGAGTCATGCATAGAGGGCTTTGTAGATGTATTTATTTAAAGCTGATGATTGTTCGTTCCATTAGGTTGTATGTTTATGTGTTGTCACTTTATACATTGGAAAGTTATGAGTTGCACATGTTCCAGTACCCATAAATTTTTCTCCAGAATAATCGGCAATAGATGCTGGAATAGTCTTTTTAATCGATAAGTCATGATGAAACCCTGAATTTACAAGACCCTTATGCGACAAGATTGAAGGAATTTGGGATTAGCTTGGAAGGTTTTTAGCAGACCATGACCATGTTTCGATGAAATCAAAGGTGAAGGAATTGGGGAAATGTTCTGACCAGGTAAATTGCGGGACTCTGATTTCGTTTGCTAAACTTAAACTGGCTTGACCTTAGATTTGTACCGTCAATAACAAATGCCAAAATTTGTCCGTAGTAACATATGTTGTCACAGATTTAGGTACTGTATAACATATGTTTTTGACCATAACAAGTCCCCCTTCTACAAAAAAAAATGGTGTTGCGGATCTCAATCTGTCAAATTCAGCTAATAGCTACACTACAAGAGATATGATATTGTTTGCGTTTCGTGGTCTGCATACATTACAAAAATGCTGCAGCTGTGCATCTTTCTCCACGATAACACCCATTAGCATAAGGACAATCTCAATAAATAGTTAAAATAGTAGGTTTCCCTTTCTAATATTCCACCCGGCGACCTCTTCCTTTAATTCTCTCCAAAAACATTCCTGTTTTCCCCTACCTATATATGCCTAGAAGAACCTTCATTATTGCACCACAATCTCACAGACCACAGAACATCGAGGACTCTGCAAAAGGCTGAAGATTGCATGGCAACTTTGCAAAGGTCTAAAGTGTTTAGAAGGCAAGGCTCATCAGGGCCGGTATGGGATGAAAACTCCTTGTTAGGAGAAGATAAGATAGACTACAGGGAGCTAAGGCCATGCCAAAGTGGTTCAAACATTATAAATATGGACTGTAGCAGCTCAATTGCAACACCAACTTCTTGCCCTCGCAGCTTGTCAACACCAGCGGCATTGAAACAAACTTATTCTGAAGGTTCTGAAAACCGGTTAGGTCTAGCCATCCCAAAATCCAAGTCAGGAAAAAGAAACATGATCTTAGGCATACTTTCTAGTAACAAGTGACCTTATGGCACAATCATCAGCTTTGGAAATAGCATACCTCTCTTTGCTTCTTTCAATTATTTATTGCTTCCTTCAAATCTCTTTTGTTTCGTTGTCATTTTCATTTCTTCGTTTTATACGTGTATATATATACGGCTCAAGCCTGTTTTGTCTCCATTACATTGCAACAAACACATGCATAGTTCTCTCCTGACAAATATAATTGGATCAAACTCACAAAATATAGCCCCATTTCACAAGGAATTCAATGGACAGGCAAAAACAACTTATCTTGCATCAATTCTGGGAGGGAGAGCTATTTTGTTTCCTATTATAGGAGTCGGAAAACATGTTACAGGATCGTAGGTTCGGCGAATCTAAAGGCACTGCAAGCCAACTGTATTTAGCAGCTCAATTATATGCTTAGGCTAAGGCTAACATTGTTGAAAAAAGGGTCGAGACCTAGCTAACCATGTACTGGTAAGGCATAACTTTTTTTTTTCTTTTTAACTTCGGAGGGGTAGTTAAGTTAGGAATTGATTTTCACGACTTTTAGTCTTTAGTAAAGGAAGAGTCGGATCGATCAGCGATCGAACTGAAAAAAAAATTAAAAAAATGTTAACAAAACATTATTTTTTGCGTCCTTAATTAACTCCAACAACTATCCTAGGTAAGCTAAGCTTGAAACGGGGGTTGGATTTGGAGAAATTAATTTGGTTTATCATGTTCACGTTATTGGTCCACAATCTAAATGCAGATTGACTAACAGCCAGTTAGTTGGAGTGCCAGGGGATAAGAGAACATTAAGAACGTGTGATGTATCATTCCACTAACTTCTTGCCATCCTACTGTAAATTTTTTTTATTATTTTAGATGTTATAAATTATTTATATCTAGTAATAGAATTTCCAAAATATGGAGAACATCA
>CATIWM010042425.1:0-11909 GCA_949671775.1 Mallotus repandus | reverse complement strand
ACTATCCTCATTCTCTTAAAACCTAATTTTTCTTTACAACATCTCTTTCTCTCGTTCTTCCTCATCTGCTTCCTATTCTACTTCCCAAAATTTTAGATCTTCAAGAGATTTGAGTAAGTTGGCTATTTATTTTTTATTTTTTATTTTTGTTATTAATTGATTTCTATTTTTAGAATTTTTTTTTCTTAATATGGTTTTTATGTATTATGAACTTAAATTATGGAAAAATGTTAATGTGACTTTATTTTTAATTACTTTGTTTTCATTTTACTTGTATCACCACTCAATTAAAATTATTATTGTAATAACCAAAAAAAATAACAACATAAATATAAAAAATAATAAAAAATATATTATTATTATTATTATTATTATGCAAGTTAAATTAAAATTTATATTATTTTAAAGTACTGAGAGTATTTTTGTCTTTTAAATATATAACCCTCCATCACCTTACCCTATCCAAACATAAAAATATAATGTTACCCTTCATTTACCTTACTCCTTCCCAAACAAGAGTTAAATAATACTTATTAATTTCCCTTACCTTACTTCTTTTATCCTTTCTTACCCTTCCTTACCTCTATTAAATAAACCTTGGCCTCACCCCATCCAAACAAGGTGTAAGGAGGGGGAATTGTTACGAGTTAAAATAAGCAGATGGTCATTTTCAATAAATAGAAGTTGTTAACCATTTTTAGTTGTCAAGTTAGTTTTTAACCATGAATAGCTGGCTAATACTGCCAAAACTTTGTAATAGATATATTGGCACGTGCTGATTGCATGAGAAAATATTTCTTCTTCTCTTTTACTTTTCTCTCTTAGATTTTCTCTCATCTCTTTCTTTTCTTCTAAATTCCAGAGATTCAACTTTCAGTTGAATCATTGAGATTTAGTTGCAGGTGAGTTGATATCTATGGTTGCTATGCTTGGTCTAGTATGCTATCTCTGTGCGCATAGATTTGCATTTGATTTTTCTTATTTTCTCTTCCGTTTGCTTGCATCTTTCTTTTTCAAAACACTGAAACTTTTGATTTTGCCATTTATGCTGAGAACTTCTTTTATGTTTGTAGTGTAATATATGATTGATAAACATAAATAAATGTCATTATGCGATGGTTTATGGACTGTGCTTCACCTCTGAATTCTTTCTCATGTATTCTGTGGTTTTGACTCTTATGTCTAACCTTAGTAGTGCACTAAAAACTAAATCAATAATGCATTTGTGTCAATTCAGGGTCCAACCTAATTTGGTTGAAAACTATGAAAAATCTAAATTCAGAACGATATTCTAATTTTTTCCCATTTCTTCATCTTATATCAAATTTCAGTTTGTATTCGGCTTTAAGGTTCTGCTCTCTGTATATTTTTTTAGTTATTTTATGTGTTTCTATTGAGTAATGGTGATGGTTTTGTTGTTTGTTATTGTTCCACATGTACTAGGCCTCTAGTGAATATTTGAACTTTGGAATCTTGGTAGTTCATATGCAGATATCTGCACTTGCTAACTAAGCTTTTATTGACTTGCAAGTTCCCTTTATTTCATTTCTACTATTTGATTCTGTCGCCATGATACTATGATTCTCTCTTAATAATGGTCATGATGTTAGTTATATAACTCGGTAGAGCTGAACGTTGTCAGATCTATAAACTGATAGTCAGTTCTTGGAATGAATTTCCAGGTGTCTATTGAATATTAGTTTTAGTCCATTTATTGCAATAGATTACAGCTATCCATATTAGTAATGATAATACCATAAATAAAAATCCTTGTTTATAGAGTTCAATGTCATGGTGATATGGAGTAGGAGAAAGGTTTATCAATCATATATGTAATATATGATTGATAAACATAGGCAAATGTCATTATGCGATGGTTTATGGACTGTGCTTCACCTCTAAATTCTTTCTCATGTATTATATGGTCTTGACTCTTATGTCTAACCTTAATAGTGCACTAAAAACTAAATCTATAATGAGTTTGTGTCAATTCAGGGTCCAACCTAATTTGGTTAAAAACTATGAAAAATCTAAATTCAGAACCATATTCTAAGTTTTTCCCATTTCTTCATCTTATATCAAATTTCAATTTGTATTCGACTTTAAGGTTCTGCTCTCTGTATATTTTTTTAGCTATTTTATGTGTTTCTATTGAGTAATGGTGATGGCTCTGTTGTTTGTTATTGTTCCACATGTACTAGGCCTCTACTGATTATTTGAACTTTGGAATCTTGGCAATTCATATGTAGATTTCTGCGCTTGCTAACTAAGCTTTTGTTGACTTGCAAGTTCCCTTTATTTCATTTCTACTATTTGATTCTGTCGCCATGATACTATTATTCTCTCTTAATAATGGTCATGGTGTTAGTTATGTAACTCGGTAGAGATGAACGTTGTCAAATCTATAAACTTAAAGATTAGTTATTCTTCTGAGTGTGTTTGCGCTGGTTGGAGGGCATATTTCGGTTCAAATAAGTTGATTAGGGTCAATTGGCACACTTGTGTGTTTTAGTTTTAGTTTTAGCTTATGTTTTCTCTTGTATTGATAATATTTATGTTTTCTCTTGTATTATATTGAAATGCAAAGCTTTAATTATAACAGAAGCTAGTTCTCTTATAGTTAATTAAAATTAGGTAAGTGCATAAGTTATCAAATCGTCAATTTGAACTATTTTCTTTTTCTGACAAGTTATTTGGTTTTGATTGATGTGATTTGGTGCATATTATTTGTATTTGGGCACCGTAGGGATGTTTGAAAATTGCACAAGAAGATTATGTGGCACTGGTACTGAAGAATCAAAGAAACACAAATAGAATTTGAATGCAATAGTTGAAGATTATATGACACTAGGCTCTGATAATCTGCAATCGCAAAATCGTGTTAAATTATGTTGCCTTTTGCAAAAATTGGTCAGGCAACATAATTGGACAGAGGCAAGTGGTGTACTCGGTATTTTATTGAAAGGGACATATAAAGAAAATCATCCTATCATGAATCGCCTGAAGTATTTGGTATGACATTTATTTTTTTTCTTTGTGTATGTTTTAAATTGTTGAGCTTGTTGTTTGACATTTATTTGAGCATGCTATTCACTAGAATTCTAGAGGTGTTAAGAAATGTTCACCAGCGAAGATCTACATTAGCCTGATTTTATTTAACTAGGAAAGAAAACCAATGACGGCCAATCTTGCATGTGTAATGTGTTAAATCAGTGGTTTTTAATTTGATATTAGCCTTTTTTTTGCAGATTAAAATTTTCTTGATTTTGTTATTTATATTTGTAATTGCCAAGAAAATATATAGGACTTGAAAATGGGATCAGGTTATGTATGTCAATTGTGTAGCATAATACTTCTTATGTAGTTCTAGAGCTGCCTTGTGAAAAGAGAAGCTTGATAGTTTCATACATTTTTTATTTGTTATCATAACTTCATCGGGATAGTTCACTTGGTTGTCATATGAAATTTCTTGGAAGTTGGGACTATAAAATTTATTGCATGTTGTAGTGCATTTTATTGTATTTGATAAAACTTCTTTATTGATATGTTTTGCATGTATGATGTAACCCATATATTTTTTGCCAACAATTCTAGGTTTCATTAGAGTTCATTAGGCATCTAGAAACTGATGATTTAAATTTAAGGTATATCAATGACATTTTGGATACATGGATGACAAGGATTAGAATCAACTTATCCAGTAAAAGAAAGAGAAATGGATCTTTGAAGGAGGTACACTACACTTTCATGATGTTTGTTTTATGTTCATGATGATGTTTATTTTATCATTAATCATTTTCTCCATTAGATGCCAAATGTTTTCCATTTTCACTTTCTGTTGATCTGGGACCTTGATTGTTGAGCAGGACAATTTTGTTGTTCATTTAGAGTCAATAATTTTTCGACTAATGCAAGGCAACGTTGAAGGAGAACGCCAGAATGCTAGAAGGTTTAATTTTCTTTTTGTCTGATGATTTAATTCAATGTGGAAAGAAAAAATATAATGGAAACTTTACCTCCATTGAAACATTAATATTTATGTTAGGATAAAAGGATCTGTTGTTATTACTTTAAAGGATGTATAATGTCAAATATTGCCTAGAAAGAAGGTTGGTAAAGTTTGGGAATTTGTAAGTTGTAGCAAATTAGATATCATTTCTTTCAATTGCTTGAAGTCTGCATGGCTGGTTTATATGATATGTTAAATTTTCAATTTTCTTCAATAAATATTGTTGTTCTAAGATTTCGTGCTGTTAAAATTTTTTTGCCTATCTTGTCTTTTTATTTCACTTATTAGTAATCTGAAAGTTGGAAATTTGGGGGGTGATTCTTGGAGGCTTTTGTATCACTTTGGTTTTATTATATCTGATGAATTCTAGACTGTTAGAGAAAAAGTGCTCATATAATTTAGTTGTTGCCAACTATCTTTAGTTGTGATATATTTATGCGCTTAATTGTATGTTTGTTTTAGTATTTTTTTTTTTGAAAAATGAGAGGTAGCTTCCTTTATGCAAAAGCATGCTAAAAAACACAAATACATGTATTAGGTATTATCACATATCTACCGGAGCTCTTTCTGAGATATATGCCAATACCAATCTTGGGTGCAGGAAATAAATTGTCCTGTATTTGTATAATGATATTATTTATACACTTAACAGACATCTAATGAGGCAGTAGCCATTTTTTAGTGCTTAATTGTTGTTTTTGTAGTTAAGAGGCTAGCAACTGTTGATATGATTTCTATATGTATACCGTTAGGAACCTAATGAGTTAAGGCAAGGGATGGGATAGGCAAAGGTAAAAGTAAGGCACAATTGGTTGGATAATCTTTCAGCCTTCTGGCTGGGCTTTGTTTGTATATATGCGACATTTCTATTTTACAAAATTACTTGTGTTCTTTCAATTTTCAAGGATTATGCTTTAGATATGGTTGGTATGCACGAAATGCATGGTTTATTTAATAAGGTATGTATTTGTATGCATCAATTACAGATTTAATCATATACTTTGTTTAGGATAAGAGTGTAAAAAATTGTTGTGCATATTAGTTCTTGTTTGTGTGCTTATATTATTAGTGTTTTTTTTTTCTTTCTTTGTAATCAGCATTTATCAATAGTACTATAATGTGGTCTTTGGTTTTCTGTAAATGTCTAGATATGAATGTCAATGTTTTTTTTCAGCCTAATGCAAGAACTTGAATTTGAGGGTCACCCAATGTTCAATATTATCATTGCCTTAATATTCTCTCAACTTTGTTATTTTAGCATCCAGAAGGCGTGCAATGGAAGTATTCTGACCAAATGTATAGCCCCACATATCCAGACATGTCAGTTTCTCCTTCTCAACTAGACATGTTAGCTACAAGATTCAGATATGAAGGTGGGAGCTCAGAAGCCCATAATGCACTCTTAAGTGATGAGTATGAATCTTCCTTTGAATGTGGTTCAAAGAATTATATCATGAATGGTAAAAAAAAATTCTTGCTAGAGTGAACAATAACCTTCACAAACAAATAATACCTGTGGAGATTGATGTTAACCTGCAAAGAAATCTCCCACAAGATTTCCAGCCTCAAGGTTTCTATGTGAACTCTGTTGAAAATGAGGTATATGTCGATAACAATGGTGGCCATATGCATTTCTTCCCCCATGTGTCTGCTCTGAGTGAGTTCTTAGTCCCTTTAGATTTTTAATCACTTTCTATGTCTATCTCTTTCTATATGTATGTATGTATATTATGTGTATGTGTGTATAATCAGATTGGAATGCCTATTGATTCCTCCTATTTTTCTTAAAATAATTGTATGACAGTTTACCCAATGCTATTTATTTTGCTTGCTTGACCAGTGAAAAATAGAGCCATATAGTTACTGGTTTTCTTATGAATTATGCATGCATGAGCTCTGTATGGTTATGTTACTAGTTTGATCACTAAGTAGTCTTTGCACTTGGGCCCATGACACATCTATTATGGTTTTAATCAAAATGAACCATTGTTGGTTGAGAACTGTTGCGAGAAAGGTAGGAAAGGGAGACAGAATTATACCCTGTAGTGTTTGAGTGGTTAATTAATGTTAATAATTGCTATAACTAAACGTTAAATGATAAAATGTTGTTAGCCAAGTGTTGTAGTAGAGCCAAAATTAAAGGTAAATGAGTTGGTGATGGGAGTGATATTGTCCTTGATTGGCCAGTAAAGTTTCAATTCTTTTAACTTCTTTCCTGCAGAATCTTTTACCAAAGTGGATGTGAAGGTTCATTTATTCTCAGTCCTTTCATCAATGGCCTTTCTATCCTATCCAAAACGTTGTTTATTATTACTATATTGAGTATGTAAATTCACCAATGTGGAGATTGAAGCCCTTGATATGATTGCTTAATTTGATTGTTGATTATGGAGTGTCATTGCATGGAATCCATGCATCCTTAGAATTTAAGAATTTGCGGTTTATCGTGAATCAATAATTTTGCATTGGAGGGTTTTTTTTAATAAATATTCAGTTAGATCTGTTTGGGAACTTGTTTTGCATTGCTCTATTATTTTTCTTTAATTACTTTTGAAGGGGTGATTTATTTTTCCATTTATATTAACTTATTTTGATTGCTTTGTCATTGACAAAGAGAGCTGGGACTCATGGTTGCTGCCTTTGCATGCTGAAAATTGGGAATCGGAATGGGTGATCCAACATGATGAACATAACCATGCAGTTAGGTGCTTACAAGCAGCTGTTTACTCAACACCCCCAGTACTGGCGGCCCTGATTCCCTTGATATAGGTAGGTCAATGTAACTTAGGACATGCATATACAAATATTTTATCAAATATTGTACTAGAATTGCAAATTTCCTGTAGAAGTATGTTTGAATTTTTGCAAAATTCCTTATGTTGTTGAAGAATCCTGATTTGAGCATTTGATTACACTCTGTTATTTGTCCAAGGGAATTGAATTTTTTAATTTGTAGTTTGAGTGAGAAAGTTAAGTTCAAGTGCTTTTTATGTTACCATCATCTTGTTCTTTTTTACATTGAGATTAGGACTGCCTTCTATGGGAGGATTTATCTAATTGGATATCAATAAATTATGAAAGCATCATGTGAGTTTAAGCTTCAAAAAATCAGGAGCTTGCAAGCTATTGTGTATCGCTTTTCCAATTATTGTATTGGTGGTGGATTAGACAGTCTTTGTAATTAGAACTTGATATATAGGGTTTATTGCACAAACGGTACCATAACTTTGATCCATGTTTCAAAATGGTACTAGATTTTTAATTTTTTTCTTTTCAGTCCCTTAATTTCTATTTTTTTCAGATCATGGTCCCTTAATAATTTCAATCAAATTTAGCAAACATGGTAGCTTGAATAAGTATAATATAATTTTTGTGTATTCGCCATGTAAGCATCCAATTAAGCAGACTAATCATCTTGTAGACTCCATAAAATTAAATTTGCTAAAATTATATTTTATGAGGCCCACAAAGAAAATTTGTTCTATGGGGCCAAAAAGATTATTAGACTGTTTAATGAGATGTTTACATGATGAATATACTAAAAACATGTTTATTCCGGTTGTCATGTGTGCATGAATTTGATCGGATATGTTTGAGGTACTTTAATCTAAAGCAAAAATGAAAATTGTGGTACTGAAAAGAAAAAAATTAAAAATTTGGTGCTATTTTGAAACGTGGGGTAAAATTATGGTACCAACGGTGCAATAAACCTTTATATATAAGATTGAGACTAATGTTTTTTTTGGGTTGCTTAAATACAAGGACATAACTGCTTTCTGTTCACTTTTAATTTTTCTTTAATTAATTTTATTTTTAAAGTGATATGAATTCCATCCTGGAGGTCCACAATACTAGGCATCATTCTAGTACCTTTTTACTTATAATTGAAGGAGAGAGGTTGTTGACCAGACCCATAACTTTTGTCCCTTGTGAGAAGCTTGCTTTTGATTGTTTTCATTGAATTAACTTGGCTAGGCTTTTGACAACTGAAAGATAATCATTTTAGATGAGCATGCAAAAACTGATGCTTGGTTGAAGACTTCCATCTTTTGGCTTAATTAGCTTAACTATGTGATGGATATCATTCGACAAGCAGTACCGATAGCATATATACAAATTTTAACTTGATTTCTATTTTGATCTCTTCCTCTACTTCCCAATGCCAATTCTAAATCCCCCACCAGAGGGAACCTGAAAATTGTTTCAAGTGTCAACATTTCACAAAACGTGCATTTTACCTCTTCTTTATTTTTGGCGTTCCATTTACACTTGATATGTTTTCCTTGTGCTATTTCGTACCTTACAAAGGTGCTTTTGCCTGCTGCTCTCTACACTTGAGTTGGAAAAGTGATTTAATTGTAGACACAAGCTATTATGATTTCTTTTCTTATTAAGTTTTAAAGAAGCTTCCAATTTTGCACTAAAAGCTTTTATTTGTTTGGAGCAATTGTAATGATTAATTTGTATATTGCATTCATTATATAACCTCTGGTTAATTTTATTATTTCTGGTTAGAGTATCTATGTATTAAATCAACTTTTTGCATCTTATTCCAGTTATTGTTGATTGGATGCAAGTATAGTGAGGCCCTTAGTGAAGTTGAGAAGTGTTACAACAATTCAAATGCAGCACTTCCTACAATTCAAATGAGGCCCTTAGGCAATGCTAATTTGTTTTGGGGGGGGGGGGGGGGGGGTTCAGCACTAGGTGGTGGGTAAATTCTATGAATGGTACCAAAACTTTGCACTTGATTACAAAATGATACCATAACTTCAATCTGTATCTTTTCGATTCTTTAACTTCAATTTTAGTTTCACCAGGATGTTTGCTACAAAAATTTGGCCAATTTTAATGACATGGCCATTAGAATTCCCATGTCATATGCCACATCAGAAGCCACGTCAACCAAATCAGAAGCCACTTGTTGAGTCACGCTGATGTGGCATATGACATGGCAATTCAAGTGGCCACATCATCAAAATTGACCGAATTTTTGTGGGTGACATCATGGTGAAATTAAAATTGAAGTTAAAGAACTAAAAAGATACAAATTGAAGTTATGGTACCATTTTGTAATCAAGCGCAAAGTTTTGATACCGTTCATAAAATTTACCCACTTAGTGGTGTTGGATAAGTTATATCTAGATGCAATTATAATGATAATTTTTACACCTTTGTTCTTGGAGAGGCTTGGATTAAGTATATGCACCTTTTGTTAGACATGAATGCATCTTACTGAGGCAACATCCAGGCAATGTATAGAAAGGTGTCATAGATTTACATTTGGAGCTATACCTTTGGGGCAGAAAACATTGCTTTGTTGTGTATTAATTGAAGGACCTACTTGCATCATGCTTTAAAAAATGGATGAAGTCTGATCTCATCCACATCATTTCATCATGGACTTCAAATCTTGTTCAAGAATACCAATTGGCTGCAGACTAATATTATTTGCATTTGGCTTTGAATATTGGCTGTTTGAAAACTTATGTAACTGTTGGGTTAGAATTTTTCAAGATTTTATTTAACTAATAATCCCTATTATTTGGGATATGTAGTTAGAGTTTAATTGTTTCTTTAACTACTTACCACATCTTTAGCAGTTGCAAATGTGGGCTGTTTATTTTTCTTTTATCTTCTTGTAAGGCTTATATAAGCCATGAGTTTGCCTTGAATTAATTAGACATACATATACTCTTCTGTGTGAACTATACGATACCTAAAATTTAACAATCTGGTATCAGAGCCTCGAAAGAGGACTGATCAGTGTGAGAGGAGTGAAACACACTGAGATAAGAAGAGAAAGAGAGTGAGTGAATTACCACGAGAGAAAGAGTGTGTGTGAGAAGTAGCAAGTGTGAGATGTCAGGAGAGACAAGCAATTTTGTTCAGCCTTGCATCCCTAAGTTTGATGGAGATTATGATCACTGGAGCATGCTTATGGAGAATCTCCTAAGATCAAAGGAGTATTGGAGTCTGATCGAGACAGGGTACAGAGAGCCTGCTGCTAGAGAGGTATTGACTGATGCATAAAAGAAAACTCTAGAGGAGCTGAGGTTGAAAGATTTGAAGGTAAAGAATTACCTTTTTCAGTCAATTAATAGGGCTATTTTGAGGACCATCACTCAAAAGGAAACATCCAAGCAGCTGTGGGACTCAATGAAGATAAAGTATCAAGGAAACGCGAGAGTTCAACGTGCTCAACTTTAAACTCTTCGTAGAAAGTTTGAGGTCCTGGAGATGAAGCTTGGGGAGTCAGTCACAGATTACTTTGCAAGAGTGATGGTGGTTGCGAATGATATAAGAAATTGCGGTGAAGATATGCCAGATGTTAAGATTGTTGAGAAGATTCTTCGCACCCTCACAGAAAAATTTAACTACATTGTGTGCTCAATAGAGGAGTCAAAAGACATTGATCGTCTTTCAGTGGATGAGTTGCAGAGCTCTCAACTTGTCCATGAACAGAATTTTCAAAAAATTGGTGGAGATGAATAAGCATTGAAAATTTCTTATGAAGAAAAAGCTGGTGATAAAGGAAGGGGACGTGGAGTTTTTAGAGGAAGAGGAAGAGGTCAACAAACATTCAGTAAAGCTACAACTGATTGTTGGAAGTGTCATCAAATAGGGCACTTTCAATATGAATGTCCTAAGTGGGAGAAGGGAGCAAATTATGCTGAGCTTGAGGAAAAAGAAGAGATGCTATTGATGTCGTATGTGGAGCTTAATCAATCAAGGAGTGAAGATGTATGGTTTCTTAATTCTGGATGCAGCAATCACATGTGTGCAAACAAGCAGTGGTTCTCTGAGCTTGATGAGGAATTTCAGCAATCTGTGAAGCTCGAGAATAACTCGAAAATGATTGTGATGGGAAAAGGTAACATCAGACTGCAAATTACTGGAAATATTCAAGTGATCACTGATGTTTTTTGTATACCTGACTTAAAAAATAATTTATTAAGTATCAGACAATTGCAAGAGAGAGGTGTGGCTATTTTGATACAACATGGAGTATGTAAAGTCTATCATCCCGAGAAAGGACTTATCATACAAACAGCAATGTCTGCAAACAAGATGTTCATGTTGCTTGCAAAAGCCTTGCCGAAGGCTTCCACTTGTTTTCAAATAACTCTTGAAGATAGCACTCATCTTTGGCATCGTAGATATGGGCATCTAAGTTTCAAGGGTCTGAGAACTTTACAATATAAGAATATGGTGAAAGGGATACCTCAGCTGAATGCATCATCCAAAGTATGCACTGATTGCATGGTGGGAAAACAACACAGGGATGCAATTCCAAAGAAGAATCTGTGGAGAGCATCACAAAAATTGCAGTTGGTACATTCTGACATATGTGGACCCATCAACCCAGCCTCCAACAGTAAAAAGAGGTATTTCATTAGCTTTATTGATGACTATAGTCGTAAGGTGTGGATATATTTTCTTACTGAGAAGTCTGAAGCTTTGACTATCTTTAAGAATTATAAAAACCTTGTTGAAAAGGAGACAGGTGTTTGTATTCGCTGTTTACGCACAGATAGAGGTTGAGAATTTACATCTCTTGAGTTCAATGCTTTCTGTAAAGATAATGGCATTAGCAGACAGCTCACTGCAGCCTACACTCCCCAACAAAATGGAGTGACTGAATGCAAGAACAGGACAATCATGAATATGGTTAGAAGCATGTTATTAGAGAAGCAAGTTCCAAAGAATTTCTGGCCAGAAGCAGTAAACTGGACCGCACATGTACTTAATAGAAGTTCTACATCGGCAGTGAAAGACATGACCCCTGAAGAGGCTTGGAGTGGTATTAAACCCAATGTTGATTATTTTTGAATTTTTGGGTGCATTGGCCATGTTCATGTGCCAGAAAGAAATAGAAAGAAGCTGGATGATAAGAGTT